>LOJH01019117.1:0-15892 GCA_001685095.1 Ellobius talpinus | reverse complement strand
AACCATCTATAATGGGGTCTGGTGCCCTCTTCTGGCCTGCAGGCATACACACACTACAACGTTGTATACATAATAAATATTTTTTAAAAAAAGCTAGAGTAACCCTGTTTCACCCCCCCAAAAAATCGACAGTAGTTTGGTTGACGATGCCCTGCTCTCTCCCCGACTTTAGATATCCCACTGCTAAAGAGTCAGAAGCAATAGAGTAAAGACATAATGTCGCTGGGAACAGAAAGTCAGCCCCCGGCAGTCCCTTTAGGAAAAACCTGGAAGAATACACACTGGAATTTCAAGTGGGTTGAGCCCAGTGTAGAGTACCTGGGCACCAGTGTAGGTGCAGCTGGCCTTTTCCCTGTTAGCAGGAGGACAGACAGCTCCCAGAGGGTTTCAGCGAAGGGAACTGTAGACCGAATAGATGGGTTGGAAAAGCAGTTATTTAGCTCTGGCGGTTTGGTGCTGGATTCACTGGCTGAGAGAAAATAAACGCTGCCAATGTTATGAATAAAGGCAAAAGCCCCTGGGGAACACAGACTTGGGTGACTTTTTTCTGGTTCCTACACACCAGGTAGAATGACAGAATTTGGCAAAGGACCAGTTGCAAGGGCTTGAGCTGTTTGCACTACAACTGTAAACAAACTCTAGAGCAGTATCAACCTGTGCACATATCAGATATTTACAGTATGATCACAGTATGATTACAGTATGATTTAGAGCAGCAAAATTACAGTTATGAAGTAGCAATAATTTCATGGTGGGAGTCACCAACACAAGGATCTGTGCCGCAGCATTAGGAAGGTTGAGAATCACTGCTCTAGAGCTTCTGTGTTCCTGATTCTGCCTCTAAGGATGACTGCACCAGAAATCCAGGCTCGGGTTTGGAAGGGGTGGACACAGGACAGGAACCCCCGCCTCAATGGAGTCACTGTCCCAGGAATATGCTCTTCACACCTCTGTCCAGCGACCAGCTTAGACTGTGACCAATTCCTTCTGGTATGCATTGTAACCTGCCCTACAGGATTGTGAGGTGTAAGACATGAAAAACCTCTTTCCTTCTACCTGCTAGAACAGTGGTACAACATTTCAGATGGGCTTGATCCACAACAGGTCAGTTATTCAGGTTCCTGACAATCATCTTTGCCTTGGTCTGCCTACTATTTTAAAACATTGTTATTACTACTACTGCTACTATTTATAAAATATAAGTTTTCTAGAAAATCTGTCATGCAGATTCTCTTGAATCATAAGACAGGTAACAATGGCCCTCCATTACCACCTGAAAATACCTGACTGAAGTCGGTCAATGGGCACTCTTATTATGGGTATGGCTCTCTAGCTTACTCTAGTCCCTGCTGTCCCATCTACCTGATTCCCATGTCTGAATTTTCACTGAACTCCACAAGCAGGCATCTGTGAGGCCAGTCCTATCCATGTTCCAGGTTTTACCAATGACCATGGCCGAGATCGTCCTAGAGTTCAATCCCTTCTGAAACCACACTCCACCCCAGGAGTCTTCTTCCTCTTGTCCTGCTCCTGTAACCATCTTGTGGCCTTTATAAAAAGCCCTCCAGCCAGAAAAGCGATTCTACATTCTCCTTTAAGCCCACACCTAAATCAGTGGTCCTCAGCAGAGGAAGGTCACCACTAATCGACCTTTTAAGCTGTTCAGAAAAAATGTGCTGCTGTCATGAGGGTTCAAAGATACTCCAATATTGAAGGGATAGGGTCTCTCTCGGGGGGCGGGGGGCTCTCTCTGATCCCTCACACACACACACACACACACACACACACACACACACTCTGCCACTCGCACTCATGGGAAAACAGATTTAAATGGAATGGGGATTAACTTTCTTTTGGTGGCTGATGTGCACTTAGATATGTTCTTCCAGCCAAGGCTTTACTGGTGGACTTTAGAAGAATCTTACCAACAATCCCTCAAACACCATGACTATGGGTCTTTAAAAACTTGGACCTAAGGGGTTATCTGCAATTGTATTGAGGAAAGAAGGAACATCCTCAAATTTTTAGACTACCGGTGCCCTCTAGTGGAAGATAAAGGCTAGGCCCACTGGGTGAAGACCAGAGCCAAGACCCCCTCACCTGTTTGTCCAGATAGATGCCTGTTTATCAAGCATGAGACTTAGAGACATGAAAGGGTTTGCCTCAGATCACCAGGTAATTAGCTAACTGGCAAGTCAGAATTCGTGTTAAAGCTTTTAGGAATAGTAATAGTATTTCAAACTATTTGTACAATTCAGAGAATGATGAACAATACCCATATTTTGGATTCTGAGTAAGTTTATTAAGTATACACACAGCAAGTACTGCCAGGCACTGTGGTGCACACCTTAATCCAGGCACTCAGGAGGCAGAGGCAGCAGATCTCTGAGTTTAAGGACATCATGGTCTCCATAGGTAATTCCAGAACAGCCAGAGCTATGTAGAGAGACCCTGTCTCACAAAAACTAAAAACAGGAGGGGTGGAAAGATGTCTCACAAAAACTAAAAACAGGAGGGGTTAAGAGCATCAGCTGTTCTTCCTAAGGACCCAGATTCAGTTCCCAGCACCTCCGTGGCAGCTTACAACTATCTGTAGCTCCAGTTCCAGAGGATCAGTTCCTCACAAAGAAACACATACAGCCCCCCCCCAAAAAAAGACTGGGGTTGGAGAGATCTCAGAGGTTAAGTGTACTGGGTTCATCTTCAGCATTGACAATGCAGTTCAAAACTATCCATAAATCCAGTTCCAGGAGCTCCTTTTGGCCCCTATGAGCAATGCATGCATATGGTGCAGACATACAGAGGCAAAAAAAACCATACACACACATATTTATATTACAAAGTAGCCAATAGCAGAGAAGCCACAGATAGCAGAACATGTTCAAAACCAGCACTAGCAACATCCATCCTTACTGAAGTGAGAGAGCAAACATGTCAGCTTCCATCTGAACAGGTATTGTTCGTTTTAAAAGTTAACTGTATGTAGCCATGCGGAGGTGGTGCACGACTTTAATCCCAGTAATCGGGAGGCAGAGGCAGGTGGATCTCTGTGAGTTCGAGGCCAACCTGGTCTACAAGAACTAGTTCCAGGACAGGCTCCAAAGCTACAGAGAAACCCTGTCTTGAAAAACAAAAAATAAACAAAAAGAGTTAACTGTATGTATAGGGTGATACATATGTACATGTGACTGCAGTACCAGAGGAAGCCACACATGTTGGATCCCCTAGAGCCAAAGTTACTGGACATGATTCCTGGGAATAGAACTTGGATCCTCTGGAAGAGCAGTAAGCGCTAACAGCTGAGCCATCTCTCCAGCCCGACATACTACTCTTAAATGCTTGCTGTTTTCCATCCTCTTTGTTACAAGTTAGAAGCCAGCTCAGCCAGGACCGAGAGTTTTATTAGTCAAGGGAGGGCCCCCTTACTCCCAGAGTCTACCTAAACTTAACCAGTATATGACAATTTACCAATGTAATGTATATTACACACCATAGGTGTGTTCATGCACAGACATGTGAAAACATACATCTCTCCAACGTCTCCTAATAAGTGGCAGTTTCATCCAGTTTTGAGCAGGGTACTTACCAGAGTTTAAAGATTCCCCAGCACCTGGAGCCTCTAGGTGGGGCAGAACAAATGGTAGGTGTGGCCCTCCAAGTGATTCTGATGTCTGCCCAGGACTCAGATGGTTATAGGTTGTGGAAAGTTTCTTGAAATAAAATGTTTCTTGAAATAAAAGCTCATAATCTTTTTATGGAGAGGACTTAAGAGTCTATTGACCCTAACAACCAACAAACTAATATAGTAGCTTCAATAAGACTTTCCAAGTAGTAACCATATAATTTCTGCCAACGTCCCTAACCAGGGGTAGGGCATGCTCACCCCCACTGCACACCACCACACACAAGACACTCACAGGCATTTAACATTCACAGTCCAGGTCTCTCTTAAGTGCCATTCCATTCTGATGTTTTCATAGGAGCAAAATCAATGCACTTGGCACTCATCTTCTCCTTTTCATTGTTTAAAAGACTGTGCAAGTGCTCATGGAGACCAGAGCACTGGATCCCTGAGCTGGAGCTGCAGGGAGTTGTGAGTCACCTTACTTGAGTGCTGAGACTCAAACACAGGGCCTCTGGAAGGAAAGTTTATACTGTTAGCCCCTATTTTTTCCTCCTGATACCACAAAAACCTCTTCTTTTATCCACGGTTTCTGTTGGCCTCCCCATGTAGCCCACAATGGCCTTCAACTTGCAATCCTCCAGGCTGTTTCCCAAGTTCTGGTATTAAAGGTGTGTACCAGGGGTGAACCTAGGGCTTTATTCATCCTCATGTATTTATTTTTGTTTATTTATTTATTCTTGGGACAGAGTTTCACTATGTAACCCTCAATGGGCCTGGAACTATGTTCCAGTCTAACCTTAAACTCAGAAATCTGCCTGCATCTGCTTCCCAAGAGCTAAGCTTAAAGGCATGTGCCACAACACCTGGTTTTACTGTTAGTTCTCATGAGTGGCACCCATCGTCCCAGCAGCTGACTCTCCTTTTGCTCACTCTACACCCATCCCTAAGTTGGCTGTGTTTTCCACATCTTTTCCCAAACCCAACCACTTTTTAAGTCACTGACAGCAGTTCTTGGTGCCTTAAACGCATATCTAATGTCTTAACACCTTTAACATGTCATGGATAACAGACAAGTCGCTGTTGCATGCTCTTCATTCCAGGCCTACTGCCATGTTTTGGGAATTACACCATTTCCTGCTCCAGATTTATACAGCCTATGGTCCCTGCTTCTGCTCTACATCACTTCCCTACTGAGCAATAAAATGTACTTGTAAGTGCAAACTGTCTAAGACCCTTTCGCAGACACCAGTGTCTTTAGAATATAGAAGATTCAAACTTTCTAGCGCAGCATAATATCTTTTGCCCCCTCAGCAATCCAGAGCCTTTGCTCCACCTCATGCAGGTTCCCCAACAAGTATTATCACCTTCAATTCTTTCACTGCTGCCTCCTTGGTCCATGTGGAATTTACCTTACAGACTCATTCGCCCTTAAACTAACTTGAAGGCAGCTTCCTTAGTCATTATTGTGTTCACAGTACATTTAGAATTTACTGGATAAATTTACTTTGAAGAGGAATAATCAACCATGAATTCAGGGTTGAGAACATGCACAGTAAGATTATCCCCATATTCTCAAACTGTATGTAGTACCATTAAATTTCCCTTTTTATATGTTTAAAGGTTGTGTTTTGCAAATCTAGAACAGATGGGGAGAAAACACTAATTTAGAATCTACCAAGTTTTGTAAGCACAGCACTAGGCTTAGCTTACCTTCCCTCCAGCATCAAGAACATGAACCTTCAATCTTCAGCACCATCAGCTCAAATAGAGCAGGGCTTAAAAGTTGGGATTATATTACAAAGTAACAGAAATGGCAGTGCCTACCTACAATCCCAGGACTTGAAGCCGAGGCAGCAGGATCACAAGTGCAAGGCTAGCCTGGGTTACATAAGCAGATTTTCCACCCCAAAACTATCAAAACACCAAACCTTAAAGAAGTCACAACATGTGAAAGGTTGTCAGATGGAATTGTCTCTGTTGCTCCTCTGCCTTTTTCTAGTCCTCCATCCCTGCTATTTCTAGTTGCACAATGCCTCATCCCTAGGGTCTCACACAAGTGGAGGCTGCACACACTGAGACAGCATTATTATCTGGCTCTGTGAACATTGCCCAAAGTTGTGCCATACACAATCTGTACCAATTACAAGGCAGTCCAACCTCACCAAAGGCTGAGAACCCATTTTAGAGGTAAACAGCATATGCAATATCAAGCTAACGCACCAAAGAACAGAAGCTGAGGACCAATGGCTTTAAGGTAGCCCTGCGATTCAATATAAAATATTTACACCAGACAGGGTGGCACATACCTTTCACCCCAGCACTTGAGAGGCAGAGGCAGGTAGATCACTGTGAGCTTGAGGCCAGATACATAGCAAGTTCCAGACCAGCCAGGGCTACATAATGAAACACTGTCTCAAAAAAAACACCACTATTTATAAAGAGCTTCCATAAATTTCATTAGTTTTCCAAGGACTCTAATCTCCAAAAGTTCAAGAACTGCTGCCGGATACTTTAGCAGATGCTAGGGACATAATGATTAGACACATTAAGCTCCATTTTTAATATTATATCTGCAAACTTTGAGTTTCATAAGTGGGAAGAAATGAATACAATTACTCTAATAGGCAACTTGGGGGGAAGTTGCTACTGACTGTACGTCTAATCACTTCTCCAAATCATGCCAAAGAGAACAGAAAATGGGCTAGCTGTACATAAACAAAATTACTTATTTCCAATAATGACAACACACAGTGAAATGAAAACTGTTTAATCACACAAAAACACAATAAAAAGTCCGTAGAAGCATTACATAGTGCAAACACCCAGGTACAGGGCTATTAACTCAGTGGCACTGTAGGAAATTACACAAGACACACGGAAACACTTCCCTCTGGCCTCGTTAGTAAGCTGCCATTCTTCTCAGACTATTACCCCTCATTTGCTACTACTGCACTGGCGATTCCCCAACCGGGATGCCAGGAACTGCCTGTTTCTGCACACCAGCAGAGCATCTTATGCCACCTACTCAAGTGCACATAAAAAGAATTCCTACACAGCAAGGCCTCAGCAAGGATGTTCCATGAGAAAAGGATGTGCTATCCATATTTACATGTACTTCTCAAAGCGCCTGGAGGATAAAAGATAGCATGTGGGTAGAGTACTTACAGTAAGCAACACAGGCTCTGGTAAACAGGGAACAAGGAGAACTGCTTCCAGAACTCAAGGGTTAATACAAGCCTCAGAGTACAGTCGACTAAGACTATTAGCTTCTTACACCTTCTTCAAGGCAGTAAGTTTTTAAGAATTGCTCCCCAATAGTCTCCACAACAACCTGAGGTAGAAAGGGGTGGTGTGTATGTTGGTGTTACAAGTGAGAAAAACTGCAGCTTACAACTTTCAGACTAGGCTACAAGCTGCTGGGGTAATCTTTCTTTAACCAAGAGGAAACAATACATAGCAAGCTACAGACAGTCTTGTTCAGACATTGAAACTTCTACTATGCCAAGTACATTGCATTTCCTATTACTGTGTTGGAGGGGTGGTGTGGAGTCCTTACTGAAAGGGAGTGAACAATGGAGAAAACAAATGGGCATGCAGAGGGTTGGAAGACTGACTTCAAATTCCTCAGTGCTCAGACAAATCAGGTGTGAACTAATCACCAACCCATCACACACACAAAAGAAGCCATCCAGCTGACCTCAGTTTCCCTCCTCCCTGACTGAGCTCATGGTCCTCTGCAAACACAAACACAACATTGCTCAAGACTGGCCGAAGAAGGACCATACATAAGTACAAAGCAGCTCTAACCACCCAGAGAGAAAGATGGCCTTTGGCATAGAAGCAAGGTCCAAACCCAGTTAACTTCGAACCAGGATAGCATAAAAGCAACAATAAAGGAGAGAGGGAAGAAGGAAGGGGAAATGCCTACAAACATCCAAGTGCTTGCTGTTTAAAATACAAAACACCTTTGGATAACAAATAAAATGCTCCAATTGGCCCTCAGGTGTCTCAACACAATGCTGATCTTCAGTAAAGCATTTGCCAAACAATAACACCACTGAAGGGACTGTCCTGGTAGCACTACTTGCCCTTATAGCTTATCTCTGACTCCTCCACCTTAAGAAATGGGAAGTGCTACTGGCTGTGCTGTGCTGCTAGAAGGGACCAGAGGCTCCTATGCAAACGCAAATAAGCAGGGAAAACAGCACCGGTGGATTTGAGATCAGTTTCTGTAACATTAGCCATTCAAAAGGCTACTAAGGATGGGTGTGGTGGCAGATGCCTTTAGGCCTAGCACTCAGAAGGCAGAAACAGGCAGATCTCCGTGAGTTTGAGGACACCTTGGTCTACAAAGCAAGTCCTAGGTCAACCAAGGACTATACATGGAGACCCTGTCTCTTAAAAAAAAAAAAAGGAGGAGGGCTATTGAGGGAAGATCAGAAATAATTTATAGTAAGAGTTTCTTTACTAATGCCACATTCACCAAAAATGGCATTACTTGGGATTGCACATTTATTACATCAAAAGATCTCAAAATGCCTACACAACATTCTCCCCCAGGAGGGAAGGGCTGGCAGCTCCTCTAAAGGAAGCACATAGTAACTGCAGACAACAAAGAGCTGTCAATAGAAAAAACATCTCCAAACTGGAAACTGCTCCCAAGCTAGGTCTAGGGAGTGAGTCACTTCAATCACGGTCTCAGATACTCATTTCCAGGTTAGACTCAGAAGGCTCAACAGCTCCTCTCATAAGCATAAACGGCAACTATCTACTCATAAATCTAGGGAATCTGGTGATATAACCTCACCATTCCCTATGGCAGTGCAAAATTTCACCCATCTGTAAACATTGCACACTTTACTTTTGGCACAGAGGACAGCTTCCGGGTTTATCTTTGAAGTGAAGAGTCTAAACAGCTAATTCTTTATCTAAAATTTTTGAGCAAAGGTAGCATCAATCTAGATAGTGTGAACATACATGAAAGGTTGGTTGGAGGCATCAGGAAAAAGTCTTCTTTAGGCTGAAGCAACAATTTAGGCTAAAAGGAAAAATAACAGTCACAGTATCTAAAGCCACGTACTTTCAGAGTTCACAGAACATCATGGGAACAGAACAAAACAAAAACACTGACAAATAGCTAGTCTGGAAGGTTCTTCCTTTCTAAAAAGAACCAAGCAGGTAACATTAAGGAACTGGAAACATTCACCAATTCCTCAATCAAGACTTTTCAAGGGAACCATTACATTGAACTGACACACGTGATCCTGGCTTTCAGAATAAATTCTTTCAAACCATGCAGAGTATCACATACATCTAAATATACACAAACAATGAACATATTATCACACAATCACAAATGCTTGGCAGTAAAACGTGCTATTACACAATTCTGTGGCAGTCAGAAGGCTGGCCTGGCTGCTCTGATCCACCAGTTCCAGCCCTCACTGGGAAGTCTGACATAGATGGGCCAGGGAGGCAGTGACACCAGTGTAAAGGCTTGGCCTGAACTTCTAGTCTGACACAGTGGTAAATACATAAGCATACGAACACCATATGTAAGGTAACAGTGAGGAGCCTTTTCCAATCACCTGTCAGCTCTGCTCTAACTTTCTGGCAAAGATAGTATGATCACAATACTAACTTAAATGACAACCAAAGTAAGAAATTTAACCAGGACATGCCTATAAACTCAGCACTCGAGAGGCAAAAGCAGGAAGATCACTGCAGGGTTGAGGCCAGCCTGAGATATAGGGTGAGGCCTAGGCCAGTCATAGCTAAACAGCAAGATTCTGCCCCAAAAGATAAGGAGCATTAGGATGTCTTAAAATACATTATATTTTGAATATAGCTCTTGGAACTGAAAAGAACTCAGTTCCTACCACCACCTGTGGTCTTAAGGTTGAAGTGTGGTTCAGGGCCTGTGCACAGTAGTGGGCAGCACTAGTAGCTGTAGAGGGAGATGCAGAGTCAGAGATGAAGATGAGGAGGATGGAAAGCTGTTGAGTACGTCTGGAAAGAGATCTTCTCCTGGAGGTGATAACAAGGGTCCACAGAAAAAAGTAAAACTTGATGAGGATGATGATGATGATGAGGAAGCTGAAGAAAAAGTTCCAATGAAGAAATCTGTATGAGATACCCCCAGCCAAAAATGCACAAAACTCAAACCAAAATGGAAAAGACTTAAAACCATCAACACCAAGATCAAAGGGTCAAGAGTCCTTCAAAAAAACAGGAAAAAAAACCTAACACCAAAAGGACCTAGTTCTGTAGAAGATATTAAGGCAAAAATGAAAGCAAGTATAGAAAAAGGTGGCTCTCTTACCAAAGTGGAAGCCAAGTTCATTAATTATGTGAAGAATTGCTTCCGGATGATTGATTGACCAAGAGGTTATTCAAGATCTCTGGCAGTGGAGGAAGTCTCTTTTAAGAAAATGGTTTAAACACTTTGAGATATTCCATCTTAATTTCTGTAACAGTTGATAAATCTGGCTGTCCTTTTTTAATGCAAAGTGAGAAATTGATACTGTGTTTGATAAATGTTATCCAGGTTCCATTGCCAAGAATGTGTTGTCTAAAACGCCTGTTTAGTTTTCAAGGATGGAGCTCCACCCTTTGTTTTAAGTATGTATGGAATATTATGATAGGACACAGTAATAGTGGTGGTCAGATGTGGAAACGGTAGGGAGACAAAAATATACATGTGAAATAAACTCAGTATTTTAATGAAGTAAAAAAAACACCTTAGTTTCACTCAGGATTGGATACATCACAGCCTGTTCTGAAGCAGGAATTATGATTGATGACATCTGTGATCATCTCTACACTAGTTACTCTCACTACCATGGAGATGTAAATAAAGATGTCTGTAATCAGTCTCTCAAAGAGGCTGCACATCTCGCCAAACAGGAGCTACAGGGCTTTTAATACTCGCAGAAGGTTAATAGCAAAGGCTTGGCCACTGAGGAAAGGCAAATTCTACTTTATTTGCTGCAACTAGTGAAATTATCAACTGGAGGCAATGACAAGATATAGCTAAGAAAGAACTCCTTTGCAAACTGGTGGTTTGAATGAGAATGGCCTCCATAGGTTCATGTATATTTGATCCACAGTTGGAGGATTTGGGAGGATTAGGAGATATGGCCTTGTTGGTAGGGGTGTGTCACAAGTGAAGGCTTTGAGGTTTCAAAAGCCCATGCCACTCCCAGGGTTCTCTACCTCCTGCTGTCCAATGTTGGTGCCATCATGAACTAATCCTCTGAAACCATAGCCCCAATAAAGGCTTTCTTCTCTATGCTGCCTTGGCTGGAGTGTTTTGTCACAGCACTGAAGAGAAGCCAGACACCAGTTGGAACCAGAAGTGGGCCACTGCTATGAAAGACCTGGCCACATGGTTTGTTGGAGGAATGTGGAAGACTGGGACTTTGGACTAAGAAAGTGGTTGAAGCTTGGAAGAGAGTAGTGCCAAGAGCCATGTGGTCTGTGGAAGTCTAGATCATGAAGCTTCAGAGGATAACACTTAATTAGCAACTGAGAAAAAGACTATTCTTGGGATGTTTTGGCAAGGTATGTGGCTGCCTTCTTCTGCCCTTGTCCTAATAAGTTGCCTAAGCCTAAGTGAAAAGTAACAGACTAATTTGACAGAGGAGAGGAGCCTTCCAAAGAGCTGAATGCTGACTCTGCAGCATAGTTATTAGTAACAGAAAAGAGCATGTGAGGCAGAAAGACTATCATATACAGAGTATGCAAGAAAGAGCACAAGGGAGGTTAATGCTGGGAGCCAAGGCTTGTACTCAGAGGCTGAGATTAAGGAGAGGCCTAATCCCACCCAGCTAAGCATCCCTCTTGTGAAAGGAAAAAGCCCAAACTTTTTTTTTCTAGCTCCAAAAAGGCAACAACAAAGCAGAATGGCTACAAGTGTGACTTNNNNGCAGGTTCTCCTAAGCAGGTAGAATTTGGCAGTGTAATCTGGCTATAGAGTCATGGAGGATACATGAGCAAAGGGGTTGTGGAATCTTCCTCCATGGTTAAAGAGAGCCACTGAGGCCACACAATGAGGAGATTGTAAATGCAGAGGTGTCAGAGTCAGTGTTACCTGCCAAGGAGAGCTGCGTACAAGAATGGAACCAGAGAATGTTGCAGTCAGCAAAGCAAGAAAGGTGGCTTTATCTAAGCTCTCTGACACCAGACGTGATGACAGGATTTGGAATTTGCTCTGCTGGGTTTCAGTCTTGCTGTGGTCCACATTTCCTCACTATTCCTTGAAAATACTTTTTAGAATGATGATGTATATTCTGTGCCATTGTGTATTAGAATAAAATTTGTTCTTTGATTCTGGTTTCAGAAAAATGACTTGACTTTTAAAATATGTCCAAACTAAAACACAGAATTTCTGAGGTTGGACAATTTTTGCACTACCATATGGTCAAAAGCCTATGGGGGCTAGGGAGTGGAATGTGAAGGTTTACATGAGAATGGCCACCACAGGTTCATGTTTGAATACTTGGCCCCCAGTTGTTGGAACTGTTTGGGAAGGATTACAAGGTGCTGCCTTGGAGGCAGTGGGGGTCAAGTTTTAGGATTTCACAAGGTTTTCTCTGACTCCTACTTGCAGATCAAGATTTCACAAGGTTCTTTCTCTGACTCCTACTTGCAGATCAAGATGTGAGCGATCATTTTTCTGCCATCATGGATTCTAACCTTCTCAAAAGGCAAGCCCAATTAAATGCTTTTATGCCTTGGTGTTTTGTCACAATTGAAAAGTAACTACAGAAAAAATGGGGGGTAAAAAAAGAAAAAAGGAGTAACTATGACAACCCAACAGGCATTTGGTGGAGTCAGGTCTAGTGGGAGGGCAGTGGGGCAGACAGGGAACACAGAGTTAACGTAAAAAACACATGCTAACATAACTCCCCTTAGTAATTACAGAAGCCCCAATGGTCTGGTCCAATAGGTACATCATGGGATTAGATACCATATATCTCTCCATTTCTAAGAGCAGGAGCCATTGGAAAGGCTGGGACAGCTAGATGTCCAAGTTCAATAGTTCTACAGACTTGGTCTTTAAAATGAGGTATTCATATTCCTGGGGAAACACCAAGATCTATCCCATGGGTTCAGCAGACACAGATAGGTATAAGGGCTTCAGTGTGAAGATCTTCGGTTTGTATACTAAATTGATATGGTCTAAAATGACTAAGCAGAACTGAAGATCAATTTGTTTCCCTCCATTTTCACAAATGCAACTCCCTCTTCTCTCCACTTGTTCAACCCTATCACTGGCCATTGCCTCGGAGTGTGAACAATTCTAGAGGCAAAGTACAAAAACACCTAACCAGCTTCCAGGAGACAAATGCCAAGTGTTGGCTATAAAGCCTATACCTTCTCTTTGAGAAGGCTGTGCAGAGATGTTCACTCCTGTTATTTTATGTAAAGCTGAGAGATTCATTAAGTATTAAATACGATGGGACAGCCGGTAAGCACAGCACACAGGTGGGAGAGACACAGATGGTCAGGAGTAGGTCATCCTTGGCTACACAGTGACTAATCAGATTTGTTTCTTCAGTGCTGGTCCTAGTATTTTTCTAATAACTACCTTAGATTTTGATGTCCCGAGAATATTACGTAACAGCAGGGTAGCGTATAAACCAACTAATGCATTACTCTCAGCAGGGAATAAAAGAATGCACTGTTATGTTTGTGTTGGTATTATTCCCACTCAAGATTTAAGATTTGGAAGGAGAACAAAGTGATTTAAGTATCTAACGTTAATGAAACCCTCAAACTGATCTTCTAAATTCCATAAACAAACACATACAATGGGTCACACTCATGAAAGACGCTCAATACTCATTCTTTTAAAAACAAAGTCTCACTATATGGCCCAGACTGGCATCAAAATAGGTGATCTTCTGCTCCTGCCTCCAAGAATACTGTTTTTTTTGAGAAATGACCTGATCCTAATATTTCTCTCCAACTGACTCAGCTATGCTATAAAAACTTTAATAACCAACTGAATTGCTTTGTTACAAGAAGGACACGAAGCCCCAGCCTTCTTTAGTCTTCTGGCACATTGGAAACACGTCGTCAAATGGCTTGTTCTCCCATGAATAATGTTCCCATCCCGAGGCCTTTTTTCACATAAACTACATGGCTTCAAGATATTTTTAAAATCTTCCATACTTTCTGTATTTGTTTTCTGTTCAGAAAGGATATCTGCTTGTTCTCTCACACTTGAGATGGTCTCTTGGCTTTCAGAACTATGAGCCAAATCCAAAAACTCCACTGAGTTACAAGGGTTAAACTTGGTATTCTCTTCCTTTAAATACACATCTTTAGGCCTGACAACTGGAGCTGAAATGGTTCTCCGGCAATCAGGGACATCGATTCCTTCATTCTCTTTCTTTTCATGTATGGCAGTGATATTAGATGTGGAGAGAGAATGAGTTAATTTAGAACAATCCGAATACCAATCCTTTCTTAAGGCCCAGCAACGAAAACAATACCTCTTGCTTGGAGAATTAAATTTCTTGCACTCTGTACACTGCCACTCATCCTACAAAAAGTTAAGTGAAGCCAATTAAAAATGTGGTTAAAAAGATGCTAAGAAAAATATGTTCACACACACTATAACAACAACAAAGCAAAAATGGAAGATAGGCCCAATTCTCATTTCACTAAGTATCTGTCTAGACAACCCATACCAGTGGTTCAACCTGAGACCTAAACAAATTCTATTCTCACATGGAAGAAAATTTTCAAAAGTTTTACATTGATAGTGCCCCCAACTGTTCTTTTCAAATCAAAATTTGGCATAATTGTCTTTTAAGGAAGTTGATTGTTTTTTGCCTTCTATCCAATTTGGACGGCATTTATATTTCTTTTACTTGCTTTCTTTCAGGTCACTTTTCCATTCACAACTTATTCTTTGTCTTGTCAGTGGCTAAAAAATGAAACTTATCAAAGGCAGAGGCAGGTGGATCTCCGAGAGATCAAGGTCAGCCTGGTTTATAAAGTGAGTTCCAAGACAGGTATAGCTCAGAGACCCTGTCTCGAAAAACCAAAAAAGAAAAAATAATAAAAAGAATGGCCCTTATAGGCTCAAAGGTTTGAATGCTTGGTCACCAGAGAGGGCACTATTTGAAACAATTAGGAGGTGTGGTCTTGTTAGAGGAAGTGTGTCACTGGGCTTTGAGGTTCCAAAAGCCCAATTCATGCCCAGTGGCTTTCTTTCTCTCCTGCTGCTGCCTACATACACAGATGCAATACTCTCAATTACTTCTCCAGCACCATATGAATCTGCATGCTGTCATGGTTCCTGCTGTGGTGAGAATGGACTAAACTGCAAGCAAGCCCTAGTTAAATGCTTTCTTTTATCAGTTGCCATGGTCATGGTGTCTCTTCACAGCAACAAAACACTGACTAAGACATGGCCTTATTGGGAGGTGTAACTGGGAGCCAGCCTGAGGTTTCAAAAGCCTCCATGCCTTCCCAGTGAGCTCTCTATTTCCTGCTTGCAGTTTATGATGTGAGCAATCAACTGTACCACCTTCTCTTCATTCTGCTATCATAGGATCTAACCCTCTAGAACTTTAAGAATAATTAAATGCTTTCTTTATAAGTTGTCCTGGTCATGGTGTTTTATAAGAGCAACAGAACAGTAACTGATACACAGGACAAATGCCAAGCACTGAAAATGTAGCGGTCATAACTCAACTGCCTAGAATGAGGCAAGAAGCACAGACTAATGATTAAGCTATAACACTCACCAGTTTAGGATCCTTCAATCTTGTCTGAAATGCTATATAAATACTTTGAAATTCATAATTTGAAATTCATAATTGATAGCATGCTACAGTTTGATTGCCATTGCTTTTTTATACTACATAAAATAGCAGGACTTATTACATCCAATGGCATCTTTGATTTGACGAAATATCATCTATTTGCTTAATAGTTTTTCTGTGCCTAAGTGTCACAGAAGTCTGATTAGGATGAGAACATTTATCTCCATTATTTGTATTATGGTCAAGAACACTTACTAGTGTTCCACTTTATCATTTATCTATGCAAAGAGATGATTTGCAAAAAATTACCATAACAATCAACAGCAGTAGGGATAGAGGGTGGCAGTTAACACCAGAACAACCTTAAGTTCTATCCCAAAGCAGTGAAATACCCTTTTTATTTAACTCCTAGCATGTTTCCACAGTGAGTAAGCTACAGGGGAGAGAAAGGAAGGGACGGACAGAGGGAGGGAGGGAGGGAGGG
>LOJH01019116.1:0-11867 GCA_001685095.1 Ellobius talpinus | reverse complement strand
GTGTGTGTGTGTGTGTGTGTGTGTGTGTGTGTGTGTGTGTGTGTGTGTCCCAGGAACAGGCACAGCTGGCTACAGGCTGACTATTAACTCAAGATCTACCAGCAAAAGACAATCACAAGAAAGTCACCATCTTCATCTCTTGTAGTGGCATCATGTGGCTTTTTTTCTGTGTTTTTCAGAGATCCTTAGTTTTTTACTGTTCTCAGCTAATCTCAACCTCAATGGCTTGTCTGAGTAGAATTCTTCCAAACTCACAGTCCCTACTTTAGATGTAGTTGAAAACACACACACACTTCTAATTTTGTGTAGCTGAGTTTAGATTTTTAATGGCCAATAGCATAGGATCTGAGCTCAAAGGTGGGCTCAACACACACAAGCTGTGACATACACAACAGTTTACTGTCTTAATTTCTTGATATGTGAAGTGGGGGTTATTAACTGAGATAGGTGTGAAAAACCAGCACACTCCCTGGTTCACAGCACAGCTGTCATTTTGGCTGATAAATGAAGTGGACATAATGCCCTGCTTTTTATTTATTTAGTTTTAGCAGGAAAGTGGTTCGTTGGGTAGAGTAGTTGCTATGGAAGCGTGAGTGTCTGTGTTTGCATCTCCACCACTGAGTAAAAAGCGGGACATGGTGGTACTCCCCTGAAGCCCCAGCACTGGAGAGGTGGAGACCGGATGATCTCCCAGGGCCCCACTGTTGAGCCAGCCTGACCAGGATCAGTATGAGATCCAATCTCAAAAAATAAGGAGGAGAGTGAGAGAACAAGATACATGAAGTCAGCACAGGTGAACGCATCTGGGGCCACGCACACACACCACGAGAAGAACATGCCTCAGTTGGCTTAAATGAACAATCCAGCTTGGGGAAGAATAGTGAATTATCATGCTGAAATGTGGAAAATAAACATGGGGGGATCACCAAACCAAGAAAGGGGACTGGTGTAGTTGTTTGTTTGTTTGTTTTAATCTTTTGGCTCTTTACTTTTGGGGGGACCCACTACCCACCTCCTAAATAAATCATACACACGGAAGCTAACTTTTTCTTTTAAATGCTCAGTTAGCTAGGCTTATTTCTAGCCAGCTTTTTATTTATTTATTTTTTTAACTTAAATTATCCCATCTATCTGTTGCCTCTGGGCTTTTACCTTTCTCTATTTCTGTATATCTCTCATTATTTCTTACTCCGTGGCTGGCTGTGTAGTTGGGTAGCTGGCCCTGATGTCCTCCTCCTTCTTTTCTCATTCCTTCTCCCCCTTTGCTCTTTTCACCTGCTTATTCTCTCTGCCTGTTAGCTCCGCCTATCCTTTCTCCGGCCTTGCTATCAGCTGTTCAGCTCTTTATTAGACCAATCAGGTGTTAGGCAAAATAACTCAGTTTTACAGAGTTAAACAAATGCAACATAAAAGAATGCAACACATCTTCGCATCATTAAACAAATGTTCCACAGCATAAACAAATGTAACACATCTTAAAAGAATACTTTACAACAAATTGGAATCCCTCATGGAGTTAGTCCTGTCCAACCTCTCTGTTCCTCCAGGCACCTCTCTGAAACTAAGCCAGACCCCAAGTTGCACATGTTAAGGGACCACTGGCAGCTCCAGCCATCTGTGAGAGGGAAGCAGAGGGCAACATCTGTTTAACCAGAAGACATGCTGGGACATGGCTTGGGGCTGCATGTACAGATGGCAAGCTTGGGCTCTGAGACTGGGGGGTGTGTCCGTGATAACACTAAAGTTAGACTGTATCTCAGGATCGCCTGCTGCTTAGGGAGTCTTTGAAAACAACAGACAACCGGTTGAAAAGTCAAGTGGCCTCTTGCGGATGGTGATGGCCAGGCTGTGCTGTGCTGCCTCTGACCCATATCTGAGGACAGTGCTGTAAGCCTGAAGGCCACCTTGGGAGATCCTTCCGTACATGGACACACCAGGGCCTGCAGAAACAGATGTGGAGGAGGGCTCATTTGGCTTGGAGCATTGCCCTAGAAGTTTCCCTTGAAAGTGCCTGCGAAGAGGAAGAGCTGCTGTTTTGTTTGCTCTATAAAAGATGGGCATTTGCTATTTTTAGGGCACACGGAGAAAGATTTATTGGTAGCGAACTAGCCTGAGCCCTCAGACATTGCTTGCTTTTACTAGGGGACCGGTTTTGGAGTCCTGGGTTTTAATGCTGTCTCAGCTGTTCTCCAGCTGTGTGTCAACCATGCTGAGCCTTGGCTCCTCATCTACGGATGGAGGTATCGCAGCTGGTTGGGGTACACTGTCATGAACCCTTGCAGGATGATGCCGATGAAATGACGTAATATGGCATAGCACACTGTCAGGTATGGTAGGTGTTTGGTAAATGGTCACCCCAATAAACTCAACAGGGTTTTGAGGGGATAAGTGCCTCTTGGATTCACCTGAGTGACCGAAGTGTTCACGAAGTCTGATTTTTAGTGTGTCTGTATTCTAGAGGGACCTATTTCTCAATATCTTTGTTGCCCCCCAGTACCTGGCCATTTGCTCAATGGGTCCCAGGGGACCCCCATCTTCTCTGCTCTTGTTTGGGTCTGTAGCAATTGTCCCACAGCTGAGCATGAGTGTCACCAAAGTACTGACAGCTGCAAGACTCCTGTCCTCAAGCTAATTACAGGAGAATTCCTGGCATCGCATGACTAAAGGAAAGGTAGGAGGAGGAAAACCTTCCTGCTGAACCGCGCGGTGCAGCCAGCTGCTCTCGGTTGACCCTTCCGCTACCACTGGCAGAGCTGTTGGGGGCATTCTGCGAACACATCTCTGGTTTCACGCAGGCAGGAGCTTCCCCATGTAGAGAGGTACTGCCAGGGTGTGAGGTGCAGAGACACTGACCTCCTGAAGCCGAGACAAGATATTTTCCTGAATGGCCACACCAACTCCTACCCAAGCAGCAGTGTGAGCAGCCTCGGGCTCTGCACCCTCTTGTATGTCACACAGCAATCAAAAAGAACCCGCAGAGCAAAAAGTACAGACCTTAGCAATGACAGCTAGTGGAAAAAGGGAAGTTCCTCAAGGAGGAAGAAGAAGGCATTCTTTTTAAAACCCATGAAACAGTAGGAGAGGGTGCGTGGATACGCTGTGGGGTTACACACAGATAAAACAAACAAAACTGTATCAAAAGGAACTCAAGAGGATGGAGAGTGGCGTGTCCACCCTCATGGAAGAATACCTTACAGTTCCATGTTAATGCTTTTACTTTCTCTTGATGCAGAAGGCTTATTGAAAATAGCTGAGAGGTGTAAGCAAACCGGGTGCTATTGATGGATGAGTAAACAAAGGTGTCCACTTATACAATGGGCTATTATTTGACTGTAAAAGGGAAGAAGACTGTGACCCATGCTCTACCAAGGACAGACCTTCAGAATGCTACACTAAGGACCTTACGAAAAGCCACATCCTGTGTGATTCACCTTATTTCAGATGTTTAGTCAAACACAGAAAAACAGTAGAGCAGCTGGCAGGTCAGGGAAGAGGACTCAGGACTGTTTACTTGGCAGTTTCAGTTTCACATGAAGATGGTTCAAGAAACTGCATAGCACTTTTAGCATATTTTATACTGTTGTATTGCACACTTGAAAATGGTCATAATGGCTGGGTAGTGGTGGCGCACGCCTTTAATCCCAGCAATTGGGAGGCAGAGGCAGGTGAATCTCTGTGAGTTCGAGGCCAGCCTGGTCTACCAAGTGAGTTCTAGGGCAGCCAGGACTGTTACACAGAGAAACCCTGCATTGAAGAAAAAAGAAAAGAAAAAAGAAAAGAAAGAAAAAAAGAAAGATAGTAAAAAGAAAATAGTCATAATGGTACAATGGTTGGCTTTCCAATTTCATGTATTTATTTGTGTGCACGGTGGGGCTGATTGTATGTAGTGTGTACACGCTTGTGCATATGGATGTGGAGGCCCGAGATCGGTGCAGGGTGTCTTGCTATATCATTTGCTACCCTTACTTTTTGCGACAGGGTCTCTCATGGAATCTGATTCTCATCAGTTTGGTGAGGCTGGCTAAGAAATGAGCTTCAGGGATCTGTCTGTCTCCATGTTACCCCACATCAAGACTGGGGTCACAGGTATGGGCTGCCATACCTGGCTTGTCATGTCTTCTGGGGACCCAAATCCAGGTCCTAAGGCTTGTTGAGCAGGCCCTTTGCTGAGTCATTTTTCACCCAGCTTTTCAAGTTATAGTAAAACAGCTGGATGGTCATCTGAAAAAGTGAGGAGCTTGTCCTGGCTTGTAGTTTGTGGGTTTCTGTCAGGAAACCTCATGGCAATCAGGATGCGAAAGAGACAGGGAGGAGAAACCGGGGTCCCTGTGTCTCCTTCAAGGGCACACCTGCCCTGGAAGGACTTCCTCCCACTAGCCTCCCCCTTCTTAGATTTCCATATCGAGGAACACCATAACCAGGGACCAGGTCTTTAACATAATGAACCTTTGGGAAAGACTCAAACATTTGAGCCTATGCTGGCCATTTTCATTCAGATCACCACAAAATATGTTAAAATGTGCCTGGATGTACCAATAATGAGATTCTATCATGAACCAGGTAATCCCATAAATCTAATTATTTATTAGTAAAGAGGAAAATATTCACTCTCAAAATTCTCTGCTGGAAACTATAAACTATTTTAAGATTCTCAGTAAAGCTGAAAAACATCATCTCTAATAACTGTTTTCTCCTGTTTGTTGTTTTCCTAAAGTCCCAGTTTAAAGACCCCCTCCTGGGGCTGCAGCTGTAGCTTGGTGGTGAGACTGTACACTTAACATGCCCACTTCCCAGCACCAAGCAAGCCAGTTCATAGCCCTTGCAAGAACTGTTGCACATGGAACCGGAACCGAAAAAACCCTGTTGCAATTGCAATCAGATTTGGTACCTAGACAATAAAAAACAATCTTTGCTGAAGAGTTTGTGTAGGACATAACTCCTCTGGTAAAGGGCTTGTCACACGAATACGAAGACCTGAGAGTGGATACTCAGCTAAAAAAGCTAAGCAAAGTGTCACATGTCTGCTGTCCCAGGGCTAGAGAAGTAGAGGCAGACATTTTCTCCAGAGCCGGTAGGTGTTTGGTTTATACCTTGGTTTCCAAGCCTATGCCCATGGCAGGCATTGCTAATCAACCATGGTATACCATACCAGTAAGCCTGGTCTACCTTAGAATCCTTTCTAACATGGTTCTCTATGTAGCCACTCTACCAGAGCCCAGGATGAACCCTAGTCAGGGTTCTCTAGAGGAACAGAACTGATAGAATTTATATACATACATATATATACAGAATTGATAGAATTTGAAAATATATATAAATTCTATCAATTCTGTATATATTTATACACACACATATATATCCAAGGGGATTTCTTAGATGTCTTTACAGGTTGTGATCTGGCTAGTCCAACAGTGCTGGGTCCTGACAGAAAGTCCAATAATCCGACAACTGTTCAGTACCTGAGACTGGATGTCGCAGCTGGTACAGAATGGAGTCTCAGAGAGGTAGGTTCTAAAACCAGGAAGGAGCACCTCAGATGCAGGATCGATGAACCTGCCAGAGAGATCAAGGGCAAGCAGGAAAGAAGCAATCTTCCCTGCCCTTTCATATAAGCTGCCACTTAAAGGAGGGGCCCAGATTTAGCCTGGGTCTTCTGAACTCCAGTGATCTGAACTTAGGACACATCTTCCCATCCTAATGATCCAGTCAAGAAAAGCCCCTCACAGGTGTGCCTAGCTGCTTGGGTTTCAGTTGATTCCAAGTATAATCAAGTTAACAGCAAAGAGTATCCCATCACACTCCGCTTGTGCAGATGGAGTTGACTTATCCAAGGTCACACAAGAGCCATCATTTGCCTCCATGTCGTCTAAGTTCCACACGGTCCCCTTGAGTCTGCTCCTGCAGTGTTGCAGATAGAACCTGAGCTAGGGAGATCGCCCTGTCACAGTTTCCGTTAGCTTCCTGGCACTGAAAATATGGACAAGCAGAAGTCCCTTCTTCCTGGAAGCTAGAGCTTACAATGATTCAATAGAACACTAATGTATTAGGGGACTCCAGGGACCCACTTTTCCTCCACAGTTCTACATAGACTGGATACTCCCTGTCAGCACAGGGATGACAGCCACATTGTCCCAGGGAGCAGAACTCAGCCTCCGTGGTGCAGCCTGCCTGTGGACAATGCCTATTCTGGGACTTGTGCCCTCTGTCCTTTGAGTCAGGACTGCTGTTGTTGCTGTTGCTGCTGCTGAGGCCTTCCATGGTGGAGGGGATAAAGTTCTTCTGGCATCTTTCCCAGTCCAGTCCTTCTCAAAATGGATACCACTGCCATCAGACCTGGGTGGAAACCTCACTGCCAAGCCCAGGTCCCATGGCCAACCTGGAGCAGTTTCCATGTTATTGCCTAATGTGACTCCTCCTACCATCTGCATCCATGAATGGCCAGAGCAGTATTCTTCAGGCAAACCTACAAAGTCCAAATTGCTGGACAAATGAAATGAGATAGAATTGTAGGAATCTGTGAATCAATTCCTGTACAAAAGCTGCAGAGGCTGAAGGGAAGATCTGGTACCTTTTGAAATTGCCTTTAAGGAGGATGCTATTCAGAGCTGGGGACAGCCAACTTTAGTGCCTCAAACTGGCAGCCTTTTTAACTCTGGAAGGTCATGGGGAAGGAGAAGGCTAATATCTAGCTCCTCCCTGAATGATGGGAGGACACATCATAACCTTGCCAGCTGCCTAGGTTCAACTTAACATCAAGTGAACCTGCCTTTCTTCCAGGTGGAAACAGCATTCCTCTGTTGAGAGCCCCCAGGGAAGGCTTGGGAAGGAGCTGGTCTGGTCTCATTCTTTGCACAAGAGGAAGTAGGACTCAGGTAACACTGGTCATAAGCATTGAGGTAGTCGGAGCCTGTGGTGTGTGTTCAGGCTCTTCCCCAACACACGTATCAAAGACAGTGGGCCTTGTTCAGGTGCCCCCCCCGGCAAGACAATACTATATTAGCATGAAGACAGCTACAACTTGAACGCTAGCCTACTGGGGTCACCCTGCTGCTGGTGACTACAAAATCTGAATAATCTTACTGAAGAATGAGAGGCCTGGAACAGACAAGCCTGCTGTGTGCTGACATGGTGCATGCCGTGTGGGCGTTCCCCTTTCTGGCCTCATTAGAAATGAGGCAGGGGCTGGAGAGATGGTCCATGGTTAAGAGCACTGGCTGCTCTTCCAGAGATCCTTAGTTCAATTTCTAGCACCCACATGGCTGCTCACAACCATCTATAACTGTAGTCCCACAGAGTCCGATACCCTTTTCTGGTGTGCAGACCAAACACACTTACACACAAAAATTAATAAGTCATTTTAAAAAGGAAAGAAATGTGGTAATTGTACCCACTTAATGGGTGATAAGGTGGAGACTTGGGGACAGTAGGTAGCTTGTCTAAGCTGGCCTCATTAGATGATGGCTGTGCTATCCAACCTCCGGTTAATTCTCAGGGCCTTGGTATTTCTGCCTAATGTTCTCTCATATCACTCCCAGGCCACAGAAGCTAGGCCACATCCCCAGAAACTCATCGGAACCTCCAATTTAGGTAGGAATATGTCTGGACACTTTCAGGAAGACCCCAGGTGAGCAAATACTTTTGCAGGTGGGCATGGGAGACTTGAGCTCATTCTGTGTGTGTGTATCTGTGCTTGAGTGTGTGTATGCACATCACATGTTGCAATGCCTGCAGAAGCCAGAAGGGGGCATCAGATCCTCTAGAACTGGAGTTACAGACATTTGTGAGGCACCAAGTGGGTGATGAGAACTGAACCCTGGTTCTCTGTAGGAGCGGCAAGTGCTCTAAGCCATCCCTCCAGCCCTGAGACCTGATTTTTCTAATCCTCTTAGAAGAATAAAATGTTCTTGAGTCACCAGACAGTTGCTATTTTTACAGAATTATTCTATAATAAGCTATTGTGACTATTTCTCTGACCTATATATTCAAAAAAAAGCTTTGTGTTTGATGTTTGAAACAAAATACCTATTTTTAAAAGGAATACTGTTTATATCTTTGCACAAATTAGAGGGATATAGGAAACTGGGCATGCTCTGAGAGCTGTAGGACAGGAAGACCACACTTCAAGCTTTCCAGAATAGAACAGGGAATTGTGAGGGAGCTGAATGCCCAGTACACTCAACAGTTACTTTGTTTGCAGATGTGCACATTGCTTTCATTCTTTAGACTACTGTTAACTGTACTGTAACAAACATCTCCTATTTAAGTTCTCTCTGGTATGCAACAATAAATTATTGGTAGTTACTGGTTAAATTTCATATATCAAACTATATAGGAAGTGCAGGACACTAGTGTTTACATTTGTACAGCAGGAGACAAATATCCTTTTTCTCAAACCCTCCTGAAGGTTAGGCTTTGTTTTCCCTTTTATTATTACTAGTGAAAATGAATACTGCTGGTGTGTGTGTGTGTGTGGCATGTACATGCTACAGTGGGCATGATGAGGTTAGAGGATAATCTTCAGCGTCCATCCTCACCTTCCATTTTGAGACAGGGACTCTATGTTGCTTGCTGCCACATAAGCCAGGTTTTCTGGCCTGTGAGTTTCTTGGGATTCTTCCCACCATCTTCCCATGGGAGCTCTGGGATTGCAGACACTTGTATTACACAGCTGGCTTTTCTATGGGTTTGGGGATCCTGACTTAAGTCCTCATATTTGTGTAGCAAATGCTTCTACCCAATGAACCAGCCCTTTATTGCCTATGAGCGTGTGCATGCGTGTGTGTGTGTGTGTCTGTGTGTCTGTGTGTGTGAATGTCTTCTTTGCTGAATTGTCCATTCCTTTTCTTGATCCAATTTTCATTTAATAGACCCATCTTTCCCCCATAAGTTGATAAGTATTTTTTATATTATAGTGGGAATATCCACACTGATATATTTTATTACATAAAATTCAAAACTTCTACGTGTTGTGAAAATATCAGAAGAAAGGGTAGAAAAGACATTGAGAGAAAACAATGTGACAGTGATTTGGCTTCCCCTGTAGTTTCTGTTTTGAGTATTTTGCACAGAAAGTCTCTTATCTTCTCCAAGACCATATAAACACTCATTTTCCCCTTCTGCTGGTTGGTAATGCATTTACATTTCTGTGTCAGCTACACCTTCATATTAGAGGCTGTTAATTTGGGGTATGCAGCTTAAGGTAATGATGATTCTAACTTGATTTCCTTCCAGGCAGTTAAAAAATTGCTTAAATAGAATGTATTGACGAATTTCCCTTCTCAGTGATCTTTTGGGGGAATTTGTGCATGGTGTATGTGGGCACATGTGTTTGTTTGTGTATGTGAAGGCCAGAGGTCAACCTTGTGCCTTGTGTATGTTGTTCCCTGGGTGCAAGCAATCTTAGATTTTGAAACAGGGTTTCTTATTGGTCTGGAGCTCACCAATTAGGCTAGGTGTTAGCAGGGAGCCCTAGGGCCCTGCCTGTTTCTATTCCCCAGTGCTAGGATTACAAGCATGTGCCACCATAACAAGCTTCCTATGTGTGTTCTGGGGACTTGAACTCAGGTCCTTGTGGGCAGCAAGCACTTTACTAACTGGCCATCTTGCCCTCTTCATCGGGGTTTTATGCCCTCTCAGTCCAATATATATTCTTCTACAGGTTCAGGTTTGCTTCTGGATTTGAACCTCTTGTTCTGTGATCTCTTATTACTTCTAATGCTGTCACTGTTTCAACAAGGACCCAAATGTTTAGAAACAGTTTGCATGGTTTTGGGAATCTTTGCTCATTTATGCCTTCTGCACCAGACAGCATCTTCCTTCAGGCTATGGTCCTGCTTTATTCCTCTTGGTGCTTAGAGAGCCTAGGATAGCGTGCAGTGGAGGTTAGGCACGGCAGCAAGCAGTATAGCAATGGAGCAAGCCCCAGCATAAAGACTGAGAGACTGAGCAAGGAACAGGATGTCCAGCTAAACTAGAATGGTGAATAAGCACCAAGTCATGGGGGGGTGAATAAGTGTGCCCCATGCAATATTTGGGACACACTTGATCCTTAAAGGTAGTCAGGTGACTCCGCTGGAATGTTCAACCTCCTTGTACCCTGTCACCCCACTTGCCCCAGATCCAAGTTGACGAGCAAGGGGTTCATCTTTTACTCATCTAATGCTACTGCTAATGTAGCTCAAGTGTGAGGTGCAATGACTGAGTGTGAGGATGAGAGGTGTGACCTTCCACACCTGTAGAAGCAGCACTGTAGGCCCTGGAGGGTGACTCACAGCCCATTCCCAGGCCCCGAGAACCTCAACTAGAGTGGAGCAGGGCAGACATTCTGCAACCCTGCATCTGAGTCTTCATTCTCTTTTGCTTTTTCTTCTCTTAGGAAGGGAAAGCAGGGTTCAGCCCCCAGCTCCTGACACCTGCAGCTCATGGCACCTACAGCTCCTGACACCTGCAGCTCACAGCACCTGCAGCTCGCGGCACCTACAGCTCCTGACACCTGCAGCTCACAGTACCTGCAGCTCACGGCACCTGCAGTTCCTGACACCTGAGCTCACAGCACCTACAGCTCATGACACCTGTAGCTCATGACACCTGCAGCTCACGACACCACACTAGAAACACTCAGCAGAGCAGGAGTGATTAAGCAATCACCTGTTTTAAGTCGTAATTGCAAAAGTGACACAAGTCTGCAAAGCCTATGCGCTCGATTAGGCTTGGGCCTGATACCCCAAGTAATAGGGCTACAATAGTAAATGAAATACAAATGACCCTTGTCTCATGGGAGAGATAAAATGTTTTTTAAAAATCTGAGGAGGTGTGTGGTGGTTTGAAAGAAAATGGCCCCCACAGGGAGTGGCACTCCTAGGAGGTGTGGCTTTGTTGAAGTAGGTATGTATGACCTTGCTGGAGGAGTGTGTCACTGTGGGAATGGGCTTTGAGGTCTCCTATGTTCAAGCTATGCCTAGTTCAGTTGACTTCCTGTTGCCTGTGAATCAAGATATAGAACTTTTAGCTTCTTCTCCAGTCCTATGTCTGCATGAATGCTACCATGTCTCACCATGATAATGGACTAAACCTCTTTGAAGGTTTAGTAAATGAAACTGTAAGTCACCCCAATTAAATATTTTCCTTTATAAGAGTTGCTGGTCATGGTGTCTCTCCACAGCAATAGAAACCCTAACTAAAACAGAAGTTGGTACAAGGAGTGGGATATTGCTGTGCTAGGCCTGACTATGTTTTTGTTTGGAGGAATTTGGACTTTGGTACTTTGGGTTAAGAAAGCAGATAAATGCTTTAAGCACTGCTCAAAGGAACATACTAGTAGGAACATGGTTTGAGCAAAATTTGAACTGTGGGGGTCTGACTCAAGAGGTTTCAGTGGAGAAGAATTTTAGTATGTTGAATTCTTATGATATTTTGGTGAAGAATATGGCTGGTTTTTGCCCTTGTCTGAAGAGTCTGTCTAAGGCTAAAGTGAAGAGATTTGGATTAATTCCATTAGCAGAAGAAATCTCACAACAGCCTAACAGATTCTGTCATGTGATTATTAGTATTAACTCTGATGAAGATATATAATGAAAAGGAAAAAGATGAGCAAGGAAAAATACAAAATGTACAATCTGAGAAGAAAAGGAACACTAGGAAGTGGAAGGGAGCTAAATCCTGTGTTCTAGAAGATAAACTGATTAAGAATTGGAATAAAGGGAGCAGTGACCTCAGGGAAAGAGTCCACCCAGCTAAGTTTCCAACTTGTGGAAAGGAATTAAAGAAAAGCTTAGAGCTGGGTGTGGTGGCACACACCTTTAATCATGGCACGGCAGAGGCAGAGGCAGAGGCAGCGGCAGAGGCAGCGGCAGAGGCAGAGGCAGCGG
>LOJH01019115.1:0-21396 GCA_001685095.1 Ellobius talpinus | reverse complement strand
GGGGGAAGGAAATGGGAGGAGGGGAGGAGATGGAAATTTTTAATAAAAAAATAAATAAAACAAAAAAACAAACAAACAAAAAAAAGAACCTTGAAGCTTAGTGGGGAACACCTTCAATCCCAGCACTTAGGAGGCAGAGGCAGGCAGATCTCTGTAGTTTCCAGGCCAGCCTGGTCTACATAGTGAGTTCAAGGACAGCCAGAGCTATATAGTGAGACCCTGTCTTGAAAAAGCTAGAACAAAACAAACAATCAAAAGAATCTAGAAGTATATAGTTGTGGATGTTCCTGGTCTCCAACAGTGAAGCCCGTACATAAAACCCACCTGCAAGTTGAGATCGAACATCTCTCAAGCCTAGTGTTTTCTTTTATAAATTGACACCAATTGCTAGGACAAGCAAAAATCATACAGATTCAAATGAAACAACTTAAGCAGTTGAATCTATCTGTACATGTGCTAACACTCAAGATACTTTGAAATACTTCCCTTCTCCCACATTTCTAGTCAACATATCTATCACTATACTGTGAAAATCGTTTTACTATGTAACTGAAGATGATCTCAAACTTCTGATCTTCCTGCCTAACCCTCCAAAGTGCTGAGATCACATGATTGTACTGCCATGCCTGGTTTATGTGGTGCAGGGTATTGAACCCAGGGATTCATGAAGGCTAGACAAACATTCTACCTCTCCAAGCCTCTATTGAAAACTCGTAAGTTATTTTATAGGATTCCTTTGCAAAAACACACATACGTCCTCCTAAATAAATTTCCCTTTTTTGATCAGTATTATCTATGAATCAGAACAAGACTTTTAAGAATTGCAGCATATGCAACCTTGATATGAAAAATGGAGGCTATCTTCCCCTACCTCGTGACTCAGGACTCACCATAATCTTCCTGGGTGATGTTAACCATTACTCCACCACCAATGTCAATTTGTCTCTGGGTAGAACTATCTTCCAGTTTCCTTAGAATTTCTTCCTGGATTCCATCATGACCCATATCACGTTTTCGACTCATGAAATGAGCATACAACTCTGTCTGAGTGATTAGGAAGTTGAGTTTTCGCTGCTGCCTCTTGGCCTAAAGTGTGTGTCAGGGGGAATTGAAGGTAAAACATTCAAGTCATAAATTATATGTAGTCAATAGAATTTATCAAGTCTTTATATAAGTCTGTGTATAATTCTTTTAAAGTTTTTACTTTTTAAAATAGGCAAATATCACTGATGAACAATACATAAACACACAAAAAATATAAATACGAAGAAGGAAGAGGAAAGAGAGAAAGGGAGGGAGTGAAAAATGAAAAGCATGAGCAAGGATTCAGAAGAGGCTCCAAAGCTCCACACTGAGAAAGACTAGGAGCCACAGCTGAAAAAACATCATCCAATCCTCTGATTCTTATGTTTTCTGGACTCTAACTTTTCTTCTATTCACTCCATCTGTTTTATCAATGACAATACAATTCCTCATTCTCTATTTATTCCTATATATACAAAGTCTAAACTAGTTGAGAGATATCACATTTAGCAATAGTAGTGGCTAAAGTTTAAAATGGTAGCTGGAAAAATGGATGGGTCTCAGAAAATTAGATTGGTCACTTTTCACTGTTTCTATGAATGCATTCTATAATTCCAGTTCCAGGGGATCTAAAGCCCTTTTCTGGCCTCAGCAAGCATATGTGTGGTGTGCAGATCCATGAAGGCAAAACATCTACTAACACAAAATAATTTTTTAAAGAAATCAAAATAAGCTAGGAGATGGTAGTGCATGCCTTTGATCCCAGCACTTGGGAGGCAGAGGCAGGGGATCTCTGAGTTCAAGACGAGCCAGGTCTGTAGTGTGAGTTCCAGACAACCAGGGCTACACAAAGAAACCCTGTCTTGAAAAACCAAAGTGATGATTGATGATGATGATGATGAAATTAAACCAAACAAATGAAAAACAGAGAAAAGGGCCAGACATTGAGAAGTCAGAGGCAAGTCTATTTGTGAGAGTTTGAGGATAGTGTGGTTTATATTACCAGTTCCAAGAAAGTTAGAGCACTGTCTCAAAGGTACAAAGCAACAAACACAATTCTTAGTGCTTTGGTAGTAAGAAAGATTTTAGAATTTGCTTTTGCCTCACCTCCCGCATTTCCTCATCCAACTTCCGTTGCTCCAAAGCTTCCTTCTCTGCTCGCTTGCGGTGCTCTTTCTCCACCTTCTCATACTTCTTCCAGTAAAGAAGCATCTCCTTGGTTAGGCGGCGAGCACGGGGCAAAGTCTCCTTACAGTTCTTCTGTGCTTGTAAGGCAGCTCGACGCACCTCCTTCATGCACTGGTGGGCAAGCTGCAAACAGTATCGTTATTATAACAGGGACCTAATTCCAGCAACAGTTCGGCCTGGACTTTAAGCTAATGCTCCCCATATTTTTTAATATCTACAGTCCCGCTAAGGAGATAATGCCCCTGAACTAATCATTATTAATTATATGTAGTCAGCAGAATTTATCAAATCTTTATAAGCCTGTGTATAATTCTTTTAAAATGTTTTTACTTTTAAAAAGGTAAATATTGCTAATGAACAACACATAAACATAAAAAAAATTATAAATGCAAAAGAAGGAAAAAAGAGAAGAAAGGAAGGGAGTGAAAAATTAAGAGAAAAGAATACTCAAGCATGACTAAGGTCCAGACCCCTGAGGTTAAATCTCCTAATTAAGAAACCTATTCATATCTACCACTTTAAATGAAACAAAATATAGTTACTATTGTGGAACACTGTAATTTAGGCATGAAATGGCCCTTGATGTATTTATTGGCTGGAGACCCTCATAAGAGTGGATCTGCTAATTAATGTTCTCGTGTGAAAGGTGGGGAGAAATTACAAGACAGCACACGAATGAGGGAAGAAGCAACTACTGAGCTGGCTACTGAGGCAGCATTCAGGGGTGGGGTAAGCATAGGGTGTGGCTTTTCGTTGTGTCCTGTCTGTAAATTGTCCATGTACCTATAAATAACTCCAATCAAACTAAATGGTCTACTTGTCCTTGGTGCTCAAACATATTTCTTCACATAATCCCCAGGAAAGGACCTGAATTTTAATGAGAAGTTACAAAGTGTTATTACCACAGTAATAATAATAATAGCCATCACTGCTTTTTTTTATGTGGTATATCTTACGTTGAGGTACTAATGCACCCTTTATTCATGAAAACTCTATGAAAGCAGATGGTTACCATATCTCTATTTTATAGATGAGGAAATAGAGGGGCTGAGAGCCTAGTACGGAGAAATCAGACTAAAAACGTTACTTTGTCCGATTCTTCCATCAAACTGTTATTTTTCTTTCAGAGTTTTTTCGCTACATTATTGTCTATGTGATGGGTGTGTATTGGTGCACATGTGTGGCCATCCCAGGACAACTGTGGGCAGTCAGCTCTTTACTTCCACCAATGGTCCAGGGACTGAACTCAGGCTGTCAGGATTGGCAGCAAGTACTTTACCCACTGAGCCATCTCTCAGCCCCCATCATTGCTTAAATAGAAAGACTAAGCACAGATCTTAAAGATTCTATGATCTGCCCAAGAACCAGAGATTGATTTAATACAGAAAGTTCAGAGAATCAGAAATATGACAAAGAACAATTTTACTTATTAAACAGAATGAGACTACCTAGAAATTCTCTTATTTGCTACCTGTTTCATGATTAATACATAACACACAATAATAATAATAGGCCCAAAGGAGAATACATGCTAGGCAAAATAGAAAACAGAAAATGTTACCTTTCGGCTATTGGTGAGAAATAAGTTTCGAGCTGAAGACTTCTGCTTGTTGGCCTAGAACATTTGAAAGTAATACTTAAGATTCATTTCTAATAAGACTGTATGTAGCCTTTATTTAATTCCTGAAGGAATGTAAAATAAGATGTGAAGTTCATACAAGACAAATTACTTCCAAAAGTCATCCAGAGACACTGGCATAACATGAAACTATTAAAATTGCAGGAAGAAGCTACTGTTGCAGTTGCCTTGCCTTTAGTTTAGTTTGTGTATACATGGCATATGCATGTGCATGTGTATGAACGAGCACACGTCTGCACATGTACGTAGAGACCAGCAGTAGATGGTGGGTGCTTTCCTCTATCACCCTGCTACATATTTTTTGAGACAGGGTCTCTCAGTGAACCTGGAACTCACAGATTCAGCTAGACTGAGTGGTCAACAAGCTACCTGTCTCAGTCACCCATGTGTTAGGATTATAGGCATATGCCATGATGCTTGCTTTTGACATGGGACTATATCTCAGGTCCTTACACTACTGCAGCAAGCAGTTACCCACTGAGCCATTTCTCTTGCCCTTGATAAAATTTGTATATTTTTAGAAAGGATTTATAAGGAATGGACTAGGAGACTGGAATAAATACAAACCTCAACTCTACCCTGATTCAAACACGTTGCTTTCCAGAGCCAATTTGTAAAGCTGAGGTAGCAGGACATTAGATAGAAGAATCATTATAAAGAACATACTATCTCTACCTCCAACAATAGAAAACTTCTTCCACTATTACTCATATTTTTGCCATCACCCAAGCCTCATATTCAATAAAAAAAATTACAAGGCAAAGATAATAAGCAGCCCACAACTCCAGCTCCAAGTCTTCCTCTTCCACTGAAAAACAATGCTTCACAAGGTGTCACGCACGGCACCTGCCTTTAATCTCATCATTTAGGAGATAAATGAATCAATCCTGTGACTTCAAGGTCACCCTGGTAACAGCAAATTCCCGGCCAGCAAGGACTGTATAGTAAAACCATGTCTCAAAAAAAGTAAAGTCAACCTGACTTTCAATCATGTCCATTTAATTAAGGAAAAGAAGAGGCAGCTCTCTGCCTACTGCATCTTACCCCAAGATGAATAAGTGGTTTGAATACCTGAAAGAAAGCCAAATTTGGTTTTATTTTGGGGGGGGTTGGTTGAGACAGGATTTCTTATGTAGTTCTGGCTGTTCTAGAACTCATTCTATGGACTAGACTGAACTCCATCTCAGAGACCAACCTGCCTCTACCCCTGAAGTGCTAGAATTAAAGGCGTGCACTACCGCACAGGCAGAAAGCCAATATTAAAGTAATTCATAAACTTTTTCAGTCTTTTATCAGTAAATTCCTCTTACTAACTCATGTTGCATTTTTTGCTTCAAAGCCAACAATCTCAATTACTCCTACTGAAAACTAATTTATCATCAGAAAGGAATCATCTGAAACTTCCTCAAACACTAAAGCATATTTTCCCTTAACTTTCCTATCAAGAACAGCGCACACATAAATCATCTCTCAAGAAACTTAGGAATTGCTACATGAAAAACCAGTTAACTTAGCTGGATGGTGGCGGCCCACCTCTTTAATGCCAGTACTTGAAAGACAGAGGCAGGCAGATCTCTGAGTTCCAGGCCAGCCTGGTCTACAAATCAAGTTCCAAGACAGCCAGGGTTATACAAAGAAACTCTATTTTGAAAAACCAAAATAAGCAAATGAGTAGTAACAATAAGTAGTTAAGACAAATTCAAAACTATTATTACCAGCAGTGGACAGAAATGTGTATGTAATCTGAAATGTTACATTGTTACTGTGATAGTCATGCAAATGCATAACCCAAATCTACCCATGCAGAAACACAGGGCCCAGGCCTATCCTCTTCAAAAACAACAATATCACAAAAGACAAAGGTTCAAAAACTCAGATAAAGAGATTTAACAACTAAATGCAACATGTAGTCCCCAAATTGGATCCTGACTTGAATTAGGAGAAAACTGATGAAATGTTACAATGGACTACAAAGCAGAACTGTCAGCCAGCCTGGTAGAGGCTCCTGTGTTATGACTGCACTGTGCTTATACAGAGGGAATCTTTTTCTAGAAAAACTAAAACAACTAGGAAGGAAAGTCAAGAAAACAAGAAGCCAGGTGGTGGCGCACGCCTTTAATCCCAGCACTCAGGAGGCAGAGGCAGGCAGATTTCTAAGTTCAAGGCCAGCCTGGTCTACAAACCAAGTTCCAGGACTACACAGAGAAATGCTATCACAAAAACAAAACAAAAAACCAAACAACAACAAAAATCCAACAAACAAAAAGAAGCTTTGGCATAAAGTTCAGTGACAGAGCAGTTATACTTAGCTTATATAAGACCCTAAGTTTTAATTCCCAGAACCAAAACAAAAACATTAGTGATATTTATTTGAATGCTTAGGGAAGGCTCTTTCTGTCAGCTTTTTTATGCAAACACAATCACTTCTACTTCTGCAGTTAGCTATGTGAGTCTATGAATTCATATGAAGATCTTTAATCCTAGTCAGCTTTCACAGTTTTCCCTTTTCCTTATTTATAACGTCACTCCCTGACAGTGAGAAAGCAGCTCTCATCTGTAATATGTTTTCTTTGACTATTGAAGTGTAGTATACACATGTAATTTTAAAATTGCTAATCTTATCACCATCCACATGGCACTGTCAACTCCACTCTTTGGTTAGATGTTTTTAAAACTTTATATCTAACATTTGTGTGTGTGCATGTGACACACATGCCAAGGTGCACATGTGGAGGTCAGAGGACAATGTGCAGAAATTGGCCTCTTCTACTATTCCAGATATCAAGCTGAGGTTGACAGGCTTGGTGGTGAGAGCTTTTACTCACTGAGCCACTCACCAGCTCTGTACACTTCTTTTTGTCTTTAGCTTTACATAATGCACGTTTTCTTTTACTACATATTCCTTGAGTATAAAATCATGGAGACACACGCTTAGCCTCCACCCCTAGATATGTGTGTGTGTTATTTATAACACGGTAAAGACATCTGCTTGACTTGTTCCTGTTACATTTGACCCTCTTCCTCTCATCACTAATATTCACTCACTCTCATCACTAATATTGGTAAGTGGGTTTTTTTTTAAGTTTTTGACAATTTATTTGTTTTTATTTCATGTACATTGGTATTTTGCTAGCAAGTATGTCTGTATAAGGATGTTCAATTCCTTGGAACTGGACCTACAGACAGTTGTGAGCTGCCATGTGACTGCTGGGAATTGAACACAGGTCCTCTGGAAGAGTAGCCAGTACCTTTAACTACTGAGTCATCTCTCCAGCCCCCATATTTGTCAGTTTTATTTACTTTGTTTACTTTTGGGGGTTATAAGAAATATCACGAACATCACTAAATGTCCAAAAGTTGGTCCTACATCAAACAAAACTCCCTCCCTGCCCCTGCTACCTCGTTCCCATCCCTCCCTTTTACTCACTTACCTTTGGTAGTTCCTTCTTCACAATGCTGAGCCATACTTTCCTGCGGCGAGCGTTAAGCTGCTCAATGGATAAGTGTTTCTTCTTGGTGCCAGGGGGAGGTGCATCATGAGAAAACTTAGCAAAGACTTTGGTCTGGTGATGGTGGTGACGTGGGGATTCTTCAGAGGAAAGTTCTTCATCTCTTCGTCTTTTTTTCTTTACTTTTTTCAACTTGGCTGTAAAGTAAAGAAATGCTTACAAGGCTGCACATCTCTCCTCCCACAGCACAGAACCAAGAACACCATCGTCACTCTGAACACCTCAGGAGTTCTCTTCATTCTACCAGAGGCTGGCATGTTTCTTCCTTTTGTCAAGTCAATAAATACTCCAAGAGGAAGATCTCACTAATAAAAAAGAACATTGGACATTGCCTCTGTTCACATGAAAAATAGACTAAAACCCAGAAGCCAAATGACTACTGCACTCTGCACTGTGGAAGGTTTATAAAGCACCACAAGCCACAAAGGACAGTCACAGCATGGAAACCTACTTCTATTTGGTTGAAATGCAAGACAACTAAAGAAAATAGCAGGAAAAAAATGCATCAATAGAACAATAAATTTTTTTGAGGAAAAAAATCATAAATGGCTCAAATACTTAACTTATATTGGGAGAGTGGAGGATAAAAAAGGAGGGTGGTAAAAAGAGGGGAAGACTAAAAATATGCTCTTTGAGCAGAATTCCTATCTTCAGAGAAACAAATCTGCCTTACAGATACTTTCAAACTCTCTTCCTATGTCCTTCCTGCTGTCCAACTGCACAACGTCAGTAGAAGACATTTCCCAACAAACACGCAAATGCTACAGAGGCCCATCAGGAGGTGAAGCTGCTTTTCTCTTACTCCTCTCACTCCCCTATGCATATAACCAACTTTTTCTCACCCCAGAATACTCCCAACAATGGCAGAGTTTATAGAAGAAAAAGAAAACATTTTGCCTAAACCTTTGACTAACAACCTATAGATGTAGTCTTTCTTTCTTGGGTTGGAAGGGAAGGAGGAGGTGGCAACACAAAGTCCCAGGTACCCCCAGCTGGACCCAGACTCTGCAGGCAACAACAATTTTGGTCTCCCAACTCTCCTGATTCTACCCACCAAGTGCTGGGATTACTGGTATGTATTTAAAATCTACAGCTCTCAAGTCTTTCTATTTCTAGAAAAGACAATAGAACAAATGTGAAATAAGGTTACTAATGCCACTAATCAGAAAAAAGAGACTACAGTTTTTCAGATAAAGTAATCTTCTACTACATTTAAAGTTTAAATGCACCATATACAATTCTGAAATTAAAGAAAGAATAAATATGTAATAAATTCTTACCTTTAAGCTTCTTGTCTTCCTTGAATTTCTTTTTCTTGGGTCCAAGTAAATGACGCTGTTGCTCATAGAAAGGGTCATATGTAGAGAGCAGGCCTGCACTGTAGTACTGGTACTGCTGCAACTGAAGCAGGCAAACACTGTGATGGACCTGCCTGCATTCCACAGCACAGCCTTGAAGTCATCTTAATTAAAGAAAGCTAAGCCAGAGGAAATCATAGCTCCTAAATACTGTTTCCCACAGAGACCAGTAAGAAATTAGTACATCAAAGAGACTTTAACTTAGAAGCCAAACAGGTTCAAGTGCTATGCATAAGACAGACTGCTGGAAAGAATTTGGGAAGGAAAACCTTCAGGAAAGTGAATTTCTACCACATTTTATTTTATTTTCTACCTTCTTCAACAGGAGCTCAGGTAGCCCAGCCTAGCTTTGAACTCCTGATTCCAATACTGTACCTGCAAACGTGTGCCACTATGCACAGACACACATGTGGTACAAAATTATTTACAAAAGGTATTTCTCTTTAAGCTAGTAATTCCAAAACTGTCTTAAAGAGAAAAGGAAAGTGGAGGCAAGGAGATCAGGAACTCCAGGCCAGCCTGAACTATACAAGACTCTGTCTGAAACAAAACAGAAAATAAAGCAAAAACACAGTAATAACAACAAAAAATGAAAACAAAGCAAAAAGAGTTGTTTCTCTTTAGAAATTCATCAAGAAAAAAAAAAGAAATTCATCAAGGGCTGGAAAGATGATAGCAATGAAGGCATTTGCCCAAGTTCAATCCCTGGAAACCTAAGGGTGGAAGACACTGTGACGCTGTCCTCTGACATCAATCACATCCATGCTGTGGCATACACATGCCCACACACAAACTAAATAAGGAAATGTAAAAACAAAACGACAGAAATTTATCACTAAGAGATTAGCCATATTTCCACTACCAACAGGTCCTCAGATTTACTATGTTCCTGATATTAACTATTCAGGCTTTTACCCTCAGATTTGTTGCAAATGTTTGTTTTGTTTTGAACTGTTTTTGTTTATGGTAACAAGGTCTCACAATGTAGTCCTGGCTGCCTGAAACACATCTTGTAGACTTACTGGCCTCACACCTGCAGATGACCCTCCTGCCTCTGTGCTGGTTGCATGTGCTGGAATTAAAGGCATATGTGACCATGTTAGGCTCGACAAATAGTCCCCAACTTGTCATCTCAGCCCTTTCACCTTTTAAGCCCCCCTCTCTTTCACCAAGAGTTTATTATTAAGGACAGTACCTATTATTTTACAATTAACATGAATGATCTCATTTCATTTTTTTCCATCCATGTAGTAGTAAATGCTTCCAAACATTTCATTTCAACTATCTCTCAAATCTTCATTCCCACATAAATTAAAATCTGTTGAATCGCTTTCTGAGATTATAAATGATAGAACATGGAGGACTAAAATAAAGCCCTCTGTCAACTGTCAAAATTAAGTGAGCATGCATCAAACTGTATACTTACAATCCCATGTATATATTTTTTATTTCAATTAAAAAAATAAAAGCAGATCATGACTGTAATCTCAACACATATGGCTGAGGCAGACTCCCAAGAATTCAAGGCCCATTTGGGCTATAGAGTGAGACTTGTCTCAAAAAAGGAAAAAGAGAAATGAATGAATATATGGAATATACCACATATTATGGCATCAGGTGCCAGAATCAAAATTGTTAGATATTGCTGGGCAGTAGTGGCGCATTCAGGAGGCAGAGCCAGGAGGATCTCTGTGAGTACAAAGCCAGCCTGGTCTACAGAGTGAGTTTCCAGGATAGCCAGGGCTACACAGAGAAACCCAATATCAAAACAAAAACAACAAAAAAGTTAAGATGGCCCACTGCTTATCATTCCCATAGGTTTGTGGTTTGTAGGTTTATGTGTATTACCTTAATATTGTTGGAAAAATCATTAGGTCTCCAAATATACTAGTGTTCATTATGTACAATAGACTATATTTTTGGCAAAAATCACAATGTTTTGGTAACAGCTGTCAAATAGTTATCACTAAAACCATCATCAGCCAGGTGGTGGTGGTGCACGCCTTTAATCCCAGCACTTGGGAGGCAGAGGCAGGTGGATCTCTGTGAGTTTGAGGCCAGCCTGGTCTACAGAGCAAGATCCAGGACAGGCTCTAAAAACTACACAGAGAAACACTGTCTCAAAAAGCGCCCTCCCCCCAAATCATCAGCCAGGTGGTGGTGGTGTAAATCTCTAATCCCAGCACTTGGGAAGCAGAGGCAGGCCAATCTCTAAGTATAAGGCCAGCCTGGTCTACAGAGCAAGTTCCTAGACAGCCAGGGATACACAGAGAAACACTGTTTTGGGGGGGTGGGGGTAGAATGGAAACTATCATCACAGTAATATTGGTTTATAAAGAAAAGCTTTTTCCAGACAGAAAACATCAACAAGTAATTATATTGGTGAAGACACACTAATAATCTTACAAAGTTAAGCACAGTTATCACATGACCTAGCAACGCCTATTCTAAGTATATAACCAAGAGAAATTAATATATACCCACACAAAACCTTCATAGTATTATACAAAAGTACCCAAAATGGGAAAAATTAGATCAAGTGAAAAACAAAAACACCATGTTCTATAAATAAATAAAACTATTTGGCAATAAAAATGAATGGGGTAGTAATACATGGTACAAATATAAACAAACCTTGTAAGCATTACACCAAGTGAGATGCTGGGTAAAAAGTACCATGTTATCTGATTTAATTCCATTTGTAAGAAACATCTGGAATGGACACATTTACAAAGAACACACATGTATGAGGCTCTGGATTCAATCTCTAACATGAACCAAAAATAAAACACCAGAGTTGTATAGTATGTAGTGGCACATGCCACCCTTGGAAGGTGGAGATGGGAGTTCAAGGTCACCCTTCTAAGCAAATCTCAATAAATATAAATAAAATATATGTATGTAAATAAACATAAAGTACAAATAAGTATCAAAAAAGAAAGTAGACTGGTGGCTGCCTGGCACCAAGGAAGAACAGAAGCTAAGAGGTAAAGGGTTCCTTCTAAAGGGAGGAAAGTGGCATAGACCTGAGACACTGATGATGGCAACAACACTATAAATAAATTCCAAAGACACTCAATAGCTAGATTTTTGTTATGTGAATCCTATCACAATAAAGCTATTAACAATTATTATTTCATATAAATTAATGTGATGTGAGTGTTCTCTTGAAACTCTCACCTCCTTATCTTTACTATATTTATTTTGGTGAAGTTTCTTATATTTGTGTAATCGAAGCATGTTGTGAAGTTCTTCTCTGCTGAGATTGAGTTCTTCTTCATCATCATTGTCTTCACTCTGAGAATCTGCCTCACTGGACTCATCACTTAAAAGAATGCTCTAGAAAAGGGGTGAAAATTGAATATAACTTTTTCTGTGAAGCAATTTCTTAAACAATGCAATCATTTTTCCCAGATGCTAGAACAATGGCCAAAACAGCCAGAGTATAGTCATTTCAAATTATGCTACTCTTTATCAATTTGACAAAAAAGGAAAACAAAACAAATCACCTAAATGTTGCATATACCAAGGCAAACAAAAGAATTTAGGGTATAGGAATAAAGAAAAGGAATACAGCACTTAAGGGAACAAGGACAAAACAAGGTGTGATAGTTAGGAGGGGAGAAACAACTCAAATATCCAGTAGTTCATGAATGGATAAACAAAATGTGGTACATTTAGATGATGAGGCATAAGAAGAAACAAAGTAATAAAACATACCATAAATTACTTTATGTACCACCACATAATAAACCTTCAAAGTTTTCTTACACAAAGTAAGAAAAGCCAGCTACAAAAGCCCAGAATGGGCAAATCAACAGAGAAAAAAGATTAGCAGCCAGCAGGGACTGAGGATGAGAATAGCTAGCTGCTCATGAGCAGAGTCTTTTCACATGATGATGGATGCTCTGAAACTAGACAATGGCAATTGCCAAGAAGTTTGTGAACATATTAAAAGTTACTAAGTCTCATAGTTTAAAAGCTTAGATTTTATGGTCAGTGACTTATACCTCAATTTTTATCTTTTTTATATATTTATTTATGTGTATGTGTTTTGTCTGCATGCACTTACACAAACTCTGTGCATACTTGGTGCCTGCAGAGGTCAGAAGGGATCAGATCCCCTGCAACTTGAGTTATAGATGGTAGTGAGACACCATATATATGCTGGGACAGAACCCAGGTCCTTGGCAAGAGCAACAAGCATTCTGAACCACTACTCCAGAGTCATATCTCAGTTCTTTAAAATGTGATAGTTAAGTATGAAGGTTTCTGTATTTCTAACTTCCTAAAATCTTTCTGATAGAAAGTAGATCAGACTTTAAAACACCTGAGTTTTAAAGGACATGGTGGTGATATTAAAGGGATTTACATCATTTTGAGCTCATAGCAAAAGTAAGGAATAGTAGATTAGAGGTTTTTTTTAAGTAAATGTTTGCATATGCTAACTAAAAAACCTTTTTAATAGAATTATTGCCCTCTGTTCACTCTGGCCATTCCCAGTAGTGGTATAAATACTATGCCATTCTAACTGCTTATGACTGTGACCTGAGTAAGTGCATCACTAACGATGGAATGCAGTCCACACACAGCAGGTTCTAATCTCACTTCCACTATCCCCATTCACTGTGCACCAGCCACACTAGCCTCTTTTCCCAGAAACACCAAATGCTTCTTTGTCAAAGATTCTTGTGTATGTCTCATATGATCAATGGCTCTTACCTTAGACATTCTCATGGCTCACTCTGATTAGTCAGAATTCTGCTGAAATGCTATCTTTTAAAGAATTTAGTTATTTACTTGTTTGCACTCTTACTTACTACCTCCCTCACATAGAATGTAAATGACACAGAGCAAGAGACTCGTCATGTGCCAGTAATAGTACTTGGCACATGGATGCACTTAGGACATTTGATGAACTACTCAAAAATTCACAAAAAGTAAACTGACATTCCTAATTACAAGGTGAGTCAACGAAGGGAGTAGTTTTCTGAACAATTTCTTTTCTTTCCTCAGTGTTTCATACTTAATAAAAGTCTACTAAAATTCTTTCACCAAGTTCTCTTCAAAAAACAAACTCCAATATAAAAACAACTGTCTCTGAAAACATCTGTTAATACGCCCGAATGGAACAGTGACTTCCCTTATAATTGTAATCTTAGTAGGTTATTTGGACTGGAAATATTGTGTCTTATCTCTTACCTTTAGCCACTTTCTGCTTTTCTTCAACTTAGAGAAGTTATATAAATTCCCCTTGTCAGATTTTGATTCTGGATAAAGAAACATAAAGAATAAAAAAAAATGAAAGGATGACTGCCCCCAAGAGAACTCAAGGTCCAGAGGAATCCCACTCCACACTGACCTGACTGCAGAACTCCATTCAGTGAGTATGGGTTCAATAATCCAGAACTGCTTGCCCCAGAAGTTTCACCAAGCAATGAATTTGGAGGTTCTTCTTTCACTTGTATTAAGGGATCCCCAGACTCAGGCAATAAGGGATTATTGTCATCCAATCCATCTTCACTGTCATCACTAAAAATTGGAGAATAATAAGTCTCTAATTAAAGATTATCCAACAAAACATATTTTGAGCCAAGTGTGGTAGCACATGCCTACAAACCTAGAACCTGGTGGAGTCAGGAGGATCAGGAGTTCAAGGTCATTTGAAACCAGTATGGGCTATGTGAGACCCTATCTCAAATATATACACATACACACTCGTGTATATGTCTGTGTGTGTGTGTTATGTGTGAGAGAGAGCTAAGTGGTCAGGAAAGCTGGTACACACACCTTTAAAGCTGGTGCTCCAACGGTAGAGGCAGAGAGATCTGTGAGTTCTAGGTCAGCCTGAGATCTGAAAGGATGGATGGACGGACGGACTGAAGGAAGACTAACTGATTGAATTAAGGTTATTATAAATGAACACTTAAATAGTCTTGAAAAAGTTGACTGTTTTATTTGAAAGAGAAAGAAAATACTAAAAATAAAAATCATACATAGTTTAACCTTAAATCTTAGAGACAGTAATCAGAAACGTAATAAAGCACTAAGATAAAATAGCAAACCTAGAGATATTCCTGTTGAAGATGGCCGATGTTTGTCGCAGAAAATGGTCCAACCGCAAGGCCCTCTCCAGGTACTGAAGATAGAGGGGCTTTGCCAGCTCAGTGCAGCTGCCATCGTCCCCGGCACCCAACTCCGAGGCCATAGAACAAATCTGTCTTCATGCACGAGGACCTCCGACTGCACAGCTGCAGAATGAAGATATGCAAAAAAAAGAAAAAGAAAAAAAATTGAAAGACTATTTCTCTTCCCCTTCTGCTTCCTTGCCCTTGCCTTCCATAAACAGAAATCAAGCTCTCTCGAACACAAGACCCGGAGACCACAACAAATTATAAAAAGTTCATTAGACACTGCCTTCTAGTACAAAGGTGAAGTGTAGAAACACTATCATCAACTGCAACACAATTTATAAACACTTTCTCAAAGAATCCTTAGATGTACACTCACTTTCTGTTTCCCCTCCATTAATAATGACAAGAATGAATTCCAGTTATCCAAATGGGGAGCTGACTTGTGAGGACCTTGCAGAGCACAGTATATGTTTTCCACATCACCTTCTTTTTATATTAATATTCACTCATATGTATGAGGTATCCTAATTGCCAGGGGAATATATATACTATTAGAGTTTGCTACAAAATCTCTCCTCCAACTCAAGTAGGTCCACCTGCCTCTACCTCTTAAGAGCAGGAATTAATGCCCAGCCATCTTTCTTTTTAAGCAGGGGATCACAGATTAAAGAAAAGTGTAAACTTCCCAGAAATGGAAAGAATCCAAGGAGGAATACTTCTAAAATTCCCATCAAATCCATTCCAATCTTAAAGTAAAGAGCTCTTCAGTGTTTATATTGACTTACATTGCCATTTCTAAGGATGGAAAAACTATTAATACAATGACAGAGCAATTTACCATTGACCGGCCTGTTCTGAGGCTCTATATAATCCTGGTTATACTCTGACTATACTTCAGCTTCTCTTAATAGTCCATGTCCATGTTAAGTCTACTTATGTGCATTGCACACATACATACTTAGAAAAGCCTACTACTGTGTGAATTTTTATATAGTAGGTCCATTGCTAGTTCAGAGTTACAGACCTTTTTTGGCCTGTGAGAGGCCCTAGATTGGAACCCAGTATCAAAAACTTGAAAAATAAAATGGGCTGGAGACAGCTCAGCACTTAAGAGCACTGGCTGCTCTTACAGAGGACCTGGGTTCAGTTTCCAGCACCAGTTACAACTGTCTGTAAGTAACTCCAGTTCTATCCCCTTATGGCGCTTGTGGTATATATACATGTGGACACACACACACACACACACACACACATCTTAATTTAAAATAAACAAAACAAACTAGCTCATTAAATCTGTATAATAATACAAATTCAGTCATTTCACAGTAGTGCATACCTATAATCCTAGTACAGCACGTGAAGGGAGGTACAGGAAGGAGGATCAAAAATCCAAGGTCAAACTCGGGTATATTGCTAGTTCGATGTCATAGTGGAGGCTACAGGAAACCCTGTCTTTCTCTAACACTCAAACATCCCAACAACAACAACAAAAAATGTTACTCTCAGCCAGACAGTGTGGCATATAGAGGCAGAGGCATATAGAGCTCTGTGAGTTCAAGGCCAGCCTGGTCTACAGATCAAGTTCCAGGACAGCCAAGCCTACAGAGAAACCTGTCTCTAAAAACAAAACTAAAGAAAGTTACTTTCATTTTAGTTTAAACAGCTAAGTTAAACAGAATTTGGATCTCATCAGTGACTCTAAAGCCCCAGTTCTTTACTTCTAGCCCCTGCTACAAAACAGCAAAAACAACACGTTCCCACCATTAGGCTCACCTATCTCTCACTAATTTATGTCTTCTCTCTTCATTTTCCAAAGCATTCAGGTTTGAACTGTAAATTACTTGGCTACCTTATCCTGGTAAATAAAGTCACAAAGCACTTGATTAGGAAGAGATAATTATGTACCACACACCAAACTAAGGAGCAAGTACAAGGAGAAAAACTAGCTTGCCCTCAACTAGGAAGAGCACTCAACCATGAGGGCCAGAAACACTTTGCTCAGCCTAAGGGGTCACTATAACATGGAAACAGTCTAGCAATTTAACAAGGTAAGTTTACTCAGAGCATAATGTTACTGAGATTAAAAAATAATACCTGCATTTTAAAAGTGAACTGAAGGAAGTCTTGGCTAAAAAAGGTCATCCCTTCCACAAATTGCTAAAGTGGCAAAGAAAAGAATATATTGCCACCCCATAAGTATATTGTGATTATTTCCTTAATCCTTTTTCTTCCTTAATGAAACTTGCATGCTATTTCTCAAAATGAAATATAGTCAGTCCTAATGGTACACAGGATACTGATTGTAGAAGCCCTGCGAAAACCATAGCTATGGATGCGCTCACATTAAAATGGCACAAAATCTGTTTATGATCCTCATATATCCTGTTTACTGTGAATCTCTGTTACTTATCTAACATAACACACTACAAATGCTACACAAATATTTGCACACTGCATTGTTTAAAAAGTATGTAACAAGAAAAGTGTATGCACAGGACATGACTTTTCCAAGTAATTTTTAATTTGGATGAATCTTCAAAATGAACCTTGAGCATCAGGCATGCCTGAAAGGAATAGCATTAAAACCACCAGCATCTCAGCTGAGATACTCAGGAGGTACCGTGTTTGCCTTGCACATACAAATTCTATTCAGTCTCCAGCACTGCATAAAACTAAGCACAGTACCATATGCCTGTAGTTCCAGAACCTGAAAAGTAGAGAAAGGAGGATCAGAAGTGCAAGTATGGATCTGGAGAGATGGCTAAGCAGTTATGAGCGCTGGCTGTTCTTCTAAAGGACCAGGGTTCGATTCCCAGCACCCACATGGCAGCTTACAACTGTCTATAATTCCCATTCCAGGGGATGACACCTTCACACAGACTTACATGCAGGCAAAACATCAATGTACATAAAATAAAAGTAATAAAAAGAAAAATGCAAGGCTATACTCAGCAAAACAGTGAGTTAAAGGCCAGAAAACCTGCCTCAAAAAAAAACAAAAACAAACTAAAACCTAGTACTTGCCAGATGGCTCAGCTGATTAAAAAACAAGTTTGCCACAAGCCTGATGATTTGAGTTCAATCCTCAGCAGTCACACAGCAGACAAGACCAACTTCCACAGTTGTCTTTTGTCTTCCACATATGCACTCCACACACAAATAAATAAATGTGAATTTAAAAAAAATTAAAGAATGTCACTATTGAAAAATCAAAACAAGCTAATAAGGGCAGCAGCAACAAGTCCAAATATACAGGGTACATCAAAGGAGCACAGTAACCAATGGAAAGAGTTCAAAATAGCCAAAGCTGGAACAACTTATTGTTGATAGCTATTACCCCTTTTTATCTATGGGTCTCTTATCTTTTATTATATACATTTCCTGTGTCAACTCTATAACTGGTCATTTCTCCAAGCAGTCTTAGTTGCTGTTCTATTGCTACAAGGAGACACAATGACTAAAGCAACTAATAAAAGCAAGCATTTACTTGGGCGTTTACAATTTCAGGTTAGTCCATGATCATCATAGCAGGGAGCATAGAGGAAAGTAAGCATACTGCTAGAGCAGTAGCTGAGAACCTATATTCTGACCCATAGGCAGGAACAGAAGGAGATTAAGACTGGGTCTAGAGTGAGCTTTTGAAATCTTAAAGCCCCAACCAGTAACACACATCCTCAAACAAGGTCACATTTCTAATCCTCCCTAAACAGTCCACCAACTGGGAACTAAATATTCAAATATGAATATGAAACTATGGGGACCAGTCTCACTCAAAACACCACACAAACCTTTTTCTTTCTACTGAAGATAAAAGATCTAATAGCAGCATTCAGGAGGCAGAGGCAGGTGGATCTCTGACTTCAAGACCAGCCTGGTCTACAGAGTGAGTTCCAGGGCAGGCAGAGCTATACAGAGAAACCCTGTCTTTAAAAAACAAAAACAGCCAGGCAGTAGTGGCACACGCCTTTAATCCCAGCACCTGGAAGGCAGAGGTAGGAAGATCTCTGTGAGTTCGAGGCCAGCCTGGTCTACAGAGCTAGTTCCAGGAGAGCTAGGGCTGTTACACAGAGAAATGCTGTCTTGAAAAACAAAAAAAAAGACAAGACAAAAAAAAATCAGGAAACAAAGAAGATCTACACACTAGATGTGCTGCATGAATGTCTTTTGTAACTTTCTCAACTAATAGTATGGATGTGAGAGAGCGTTTCACTGTGTACCAGCCTTGACTGTCCTGGAACTCACTTTGTAAAACCAGGCTGGTCTCAAACTCACAGAGATCTGCCTGCCTCTGCCTCCTGAGTGCTGGGATTAAAGTCAAGCTCCACCACCACCTGGCAAGAAAGACTATGTATTTTATTAATGTTTCTAAGTATAATAATCTGTATTTATATATTAAGCTAAACTTGGGTTCATACTCAAATCCTCCTTTCCTTGCTTACCTATAAATTCCCATTCAAAGCTGGGCATGGGGGCACACACCTTTAATCATGGCACCAGGAAGGTGAATCCCTGAGTTCGAGGCCAGCCTCGTTTACAGACTAAGTTCTAGCACATCCAGAGCTACACAGGGAAACCTTGTCTTAGGGTGGGGGGATAAGGGAAAAGAGTTCCATTTCAACAGTAAGACACCTGTCTCCAATCACCCATTTAGTTAATTGTCCAACTGTAGTATGCATATACATCAGTATCAGAACTGCTAACCTGTAGACATATGGAATATGACTTTATCAATTGTGAGTGACCCAGAACAGCCTGCAAGATGGGTCAATGGGTAAAGGCACCTGCTGCCACTCCTGACAGCTTTAGTTCAATCGCAAGGATCCGATATGGAAGTAGAGAACCAATGCTTAAAGTTGTCCTCTGATGCCCACAAATACGCTGTGGCACACGTGTGAACAAACCAAAAATAAACCAAAATGTAGTAAAATGTTTATGAGTATAGGTTTCTATACACTTAGTTGTTTCGTATTTCATTCCTTTTTAAGGTTATTTAGATGAACACATTTCTCCCCTCCTTTAAGAAAATGTGTGCACACACATGTGTGTGAATGCAGAGGCCAGAGTGCCTTCCTCTATTGCTCTCCATCTTTTCTCTTTCGTATGTGAGTTTGGGCATGCTGTGTGTGACTGTGGGTATCTGTGTAACATGGGTATGTGGAGATCAGGTTTTTTATGGGTTTATGGATCAAAGTTGGATTGACAAGAGCTTCTATGCAACGAGCCACTTCAATGGCCCTTCCATCTATTTTATAGACAAAGTTCTCACTGAACCTGAAATTTGCCAATTTAGTAGCCTGGTAGGTCAGCAAGCCTCTGGAATCAAACTGCCTCCACCTCCAGCACCTGGACTCAAGAGCACAGCTCTAGACCCAACTTTTTGCTTTTCGAGACAGGGCTTCTTTGTGTAGCCTTGGCTGTCCTGGAGCTAGCTCTATAGACCAGGCTGGCCTCGAACTCCCAGAGATCTTCCTGCCTCTGCCTCCCAAGTGCGTGTGCCTTTTTTAGCTTACATTTTCATAAGTGCTGGAGACCCAAGCTCGGGTCCTCATGACTGCACAGCAAGCACTTTCCCCACTGAGCCAGCTTTCCAGCCTGCTCCTCTCCTGTCAACAAGACAATTTCATATATTATACAGCTAGAGTCTCATCAGTCTGCAATCCTAAATTGATTTTTTACTTTATTTGCACACATTCATTCACTGGTCACAGTGGCTCATGCTTGCCACCCCAGCATTCTGGAGGCATAGGTATACAACTAGACTAATTTACATTAGCAACAGACTATTAGTGTTCCTTGAGTATAGCAGTGCTCAACAAACTGCTGCTGAGAAAAGCAAAAGATACTCATAGGCAGGCAGTAAGTACTGGGTGAATGGAATACATTTTCACAAACCGTTAGATACAAAGTATCAATAAATAGTTAATTGACCAGATCTGAAATAGGATTGGATCATAAATCTCTGGCTTTAGCCGGGCGGTGATGGGGCACACCTTTAATCCCAGGGAGGTAGGGGCAGGCAGATCTCTGTGAGTTCCAGGCCAGCCTGGTCTACAGAGTGAAGTTCCAGGACAGGCTCCAAAGCTAGAAAAACCCTGTCTCAAAAAACCAAAACAAAACAAATCTCTGGCTTTATAATCCTTAAGACTGTATCAGGCCTATTTTTAAGCCTAAACAACTCTCTACTCTAGCAAATTTAAAGGACTATCAGCTTTTTAAATTTTATGGCATCTATTTCATGTGTGTGTACATACTCCTGTGCTCACGGCAAGAGTATGAAGGCCAAGGGGCAACTTTCAAAGCTGGTTCTCTCCTTCCACCTGAACTCATGTCCTGAAATACTCTGTGTAGCATTAAGGGCAATATAAACTATGTACAAACATACATTGCAATATGGTAAATATATATCAATACATAAACAATATATAAGTATCTTAATTAGAGGTAGAAATTTACACTGCAATATGGTAAATATACATATATCAATACAATATATATCAATACATAAAATTGTTTTAAACAGAGGTAGAAGCATGCATGCATACAAT
>LOJH01019114.1:10894-22081 GCA_001685095.1 Ellobius talpinus | reverse complement strand
AGCCTGAATCTCCTGGCCTATATATATTTCTAGTGATTTCATTGAAGCACCTACCCTCTGATCCTCATTCTGCACATGTGATTCCAAGGTCTGAAGATTTTCCTTTAAAGATAATTTCTGATCCATGGGCATTATTTGGATAGTGTGCAGATTGCCTTCCTAGAGAGATACTTTATCTGCTAACCTATGATAATTTCTAACAGATTTTTATAGCAAAATTCAACAGTATGACTCCTTTCAGAAAATTTCTCAGTATTCTTTGACATGGATTCAATTTTGTCTGTCAAATTAATGTTATCCTTTTCAATAGTATTAATTTTTCAGGTAACTTTTGATTTTTGATGGTATTAACCCTGTCAGCTAGCTGTTCATTATTAGTCTATAAAGACTATATCATTCTTGGCTCTGTTATCAAACCATTTTCTTAAGGATATAATATGAGGGAAAAAACTGAGTCTCAATATCCAATAAATTGATTTATCACAATAATCATATAAGCCTTTCAGAATACAATCTATTGTATCAACAAAAAGGTTACTACAATTTTCCCTGGTAGTGTTGTCTGCTATTATATAACTTTCAAGTTTATTGATTTATTAATTTGTAAAATATTTACCTGTGTTATGAGGTCAAGTAAATTGTTTCAGGTGTAATAATCTTCATTGTCCAGCAGTTGTTGTGATCGCAGAGTCATGAGCAGAGGCAGTTCAACCAGTGGCATCATGAACAGTCTTGTGCTGCTTTGGTTTTATGCCTTTGTTCTGGTTAAATACTGAGAAATAGGCTTTGCTTGACAAGTTAAAAGCAATTAATTCCATACACAGATCAAGAAGCCCAGAACTCAAGAGCAGGGAGCAAAAACTGGAAGCTGTGGAAGTGGTCGTATGGCAGGGAATGTAACAGTGTCTGTGGGGGGGTGTGACCTTGGGAAATTTCCAAGTCGCATCACACACTTAGCTCCGGTGTGGCAGTGGTTTTACAAAAGATCGCTTAGTAGGTATAAGGAAGCAAAGTAGGTGAGAGTGGTAGACCTTCTGGGCTTTGGCCATTTTGTCCTTTAGGCTGGTCCACCCAGTAGGTGTGGAATTCAGATCCATGTGGGACGCCAGATGAAGATGAGTGGTAAAAAGAAATCCCACACTGTCTCAGAATCGAGTATAATAAAGGGTTATTTATTTAGGGGTAGTAGACTCACAGACCACAGTTCTCTGCATGAATGGGAACAGGAACCAAATCCAGCAGCCAGAAGAGAGAAAGAACACGCATGTGAATAGTATAAGAGGCCATGCCCAAGGGGGCGAGTTACTAAAAGACTACTGGCTATAGGACTTCCTATAACAGCTCTGAGCTTTTAACGCTGTAAAATGAGGAAAAGTGCACAGTTGATGTTGTATGACATTGTTCATTGGAATATAAGATGTGACATTGTTTATCTGTGAAATCTAAGGTTAGCATGTAGCTTTTATCCTTCACTGAATATTTTGAACATGTGCTTCATAAACATTATTATTACTCATGACTATTTCTTAAATAGTGGCCAAAATGATTAAATCTAAAAACATACCATCCCCAGATAATATATGGAAATGTGGAATCAATAAACTAACAATCTCCTCTTGTTTTATGAAAAAGAGCATTCTTTAAAAACACCTTATAATTGAGAATGAAATTTATAAATATAAATCATAAGTATTTTTATCTCTATTGGCATGAACAGTAAATTTAAGTCATATAACTTTCCAGTTTTTAACTACATTTATCATTATGCAGAGGTGTCTATGCTATAATTTTATGAAAATAGTGTAATAATTATAATTATTATGCAAATTTATATGCAATGTGATCTTTTAACTTATTTTTTGGATTTTTTGAGATAAGGTTTCTCTGTAGTTTTGGTGCCTGTCTTGGAACTAGCTCTTATAGACCASGCTGGCCTCAAGCTCACAGAGATCCACCTGCCTCTGCCTCCTGAGTGCTGGGATTAAAGTCGTGTGCCACTACTGCCCGGCTATATGTAATGTTATTGACACATAATTTAACATTTTATTTTAAGTTCTAGTTAACAGAGGCAAACAAAATTCCACAATTTTGGAGAAATAGAAAATGCAATTAATTGTACAAGCAAATGACTTGTATTGAAATGCTATCTCCGCTCTAAGGCTCTGCCTAAATTTTGTACAGCTGATACTCAAAAATCAATCAGCACAATAAGCAAAATATATCCAGTACAAGTATGTATTGGATATTTGCTTTCTGCAAGCTATATTAGTTACTTTTCTTTTGTGATAAAAGACCATAACCAAGGAAACTTATATAAGAAAGGATTTATTTGGGACTTACCGTTCCAGAGGGGCAAGAGTTGATCACCATCATAGTTCAGAAGCCTGGCAATAGACAGCCATTGCAAATGGAGCTGGAAGCTGAGAACTGGAAACTCACATTCTTCACCCTTAAGCGGAACGGGGAGTAGAGACTGACCTGGAAATAGTAAGAGACATTTTGAAACCCCAAAGCTCATGTGTAATGACATACTTCCTCCAGAGAGGGCGTACATCCAAAGCCTTCTCAATCACCACTAGCAACTAGTGACCAAGTATTCAAAGGTCTGAGACTATGGGGGCCATCTCATTCAATCAACAACATTCTACTCCCTGTCCCACCCACCCTAGCTGCATGGCCATATAATAATACATTTGTTCCAACTCCAAAAGTTCCCATTGTCTTTAAGGCTCAATTCAGTTTAAAAGTCCAAACTTTCTTCTGAGACTCAAGGCAAATTCTTGATTATATCCAACTGTGAAATCAAACATTGGATTACATATTTCTACATATAATGATGCAGAAAACACATTATCATTCAAAAAGGAAAAACTAGGGACATAGTGAGGAAATACTGGACCAAAGCAAGACTATGGCTTTTCCCCTACACTTTGCTGCCTGCCTCTCTCTTAGTCTAGTTCCACTCCCTGTGTGCAGCTTTTCTTGTCAGATATCCCATGGCAACATCTTGCAATAGTCAACACAATGCATGCTTCATTTTCACAGTTTTACCTTTTGACCTTTCAGGACCTTTATGCAGGAACTTACCATCTACATGCTTGGCATCAGGGACTCTTTGAAAGCATAGGGAAAATTATATATTCCATGACTACTTTACTCTTTTTAGATTATTTAATAATCTAAAGCCATCACCATGTAATGATTTTACATGTTTATCTTTCATGTTTATCAAGTATTTTGGCATAGACCATGATTGTCTGTAATCTCAGTTGCAGCAGGTTCTTTCTCATAGCTGAATATTCTTACGCCTTTTCCTTTCACGAACTGGAAATTAGTTGGTGACCTCTGCCCAGAAGTTAGCCTTCCCTGTATTCTAGTTCAGATCAGGCAACACCTTAATCTTACCTTTTTCAGCATAAGCCTTGGCTACAAGACTAAGTTTCCTGATGCTCTTTTTCTCTTCACACTGTATGCTTTGTATTTCTTTCTGCCCTACTTGCTCCTTTTCATTGTGCACCTGCATAAGAGTGATTGCTAATAACTGTGTAATAGAGTCAATGCTAGATGTCTTTGAAATTCTCTCCACTAGAGAATTTTGTCCATTAATTTTCAACTTAAGCTAGGGTAAGCTGTTAGGCCAAGGTCAGAAGGCAGCTAAATTTTTGTCAAAATATGACAGAAGAATGGCCTTTAGCCTATTTTCTATTATTCTCCTATGAAAGCTCCTGATGTGAAGCTCCACAGTCCAGGCAGCTCTCGGGATATCTTCCAAGATTCTAACAGGACAGCACATTAACCACTGTTTATAGTGTTCAACTATGTTTCTACTTGAAAGCTTCAAAATTTTCCACGTATCCCTAATAAAACATGTTATCAGGCCTGTAGTAGAATTAGCCCACTCCCCGATACCAATTTCTGCATTAGTTAATTTTCTGTTCTTGTGATAAAACATCATGATTAGAAAACTTACAGAAAGAAAGGTTTATTTGGAGCTTATAATTCCAGCAGGATAAGATTCCCTCACCATCACAGTGGGGAAGCATAGGTACAAGCAGTCGTTGGAAATAGAGCTGGAAGCTTAAAGCTGACAGCTCACATCTTCAACTGTAAGCAGAGAGTAAACTAGGAAAAGTGTGAAGTTTTTGAAACCTGAAATCCGGCCCCCCATTGACAACCTTCCTCTACCAATTTCATCCCTCCTTAGCTTGCCCAAACAGTACTACCAGCATATATTCAAATGACTGAGACTACGCAACAGGGTGGGGTGCATGTCATTCAAACCACCACTCTGTTCTAGGCTTCAGGAGTCAAAATCAGGTATGGTTGATTGTCATATGGAGCTTTTGCGTATTAAGAGTAAACAGCAAAAAAAACCCAACAAAATATAAAACCTAAACTCAAATAATTATACTGAGTTGGGTTGTGAATTTGATATAAAGTTCCACACATGAAGGCTTCTATAATTACAAATTGAAGCAAATTCTTAAGAAAGAAAAGAAACATACATTTTGATGAATATCCCTAAGTTGTGAGACCCCAGAGTGAAGTCTAGGATCCAACAATGAAATAATGAAAAACAGACATGTTACTACACTCAAGGCATTTAAATAACAGTAAACAGGGAAAACACATGTGAAAATAAACCATTTTGAAATCCTAGATGTCACTATGGAGTAAACAAATCATAGAGTGATAATGTGGGCACCAAGAAGAAGTGTAGTGTTAGACAAGAGCATTAAAGGACTTCTTAGAGGAGACGTGTGCTTAGAAGGAAGGAAATGGTAGAAAGATACAGCTATTTAGATGTTGAAGTGCTATTAATAGTAGACAAAATGTGAAGAAAGGCCGAGAAACAGAGAGGGGTTATTTAATCATTCTAAGGTCATATATTAATCCACAGTAACTGAAACAGAGGTAGGAAGAGGAATAAAACGTAGATAAAAATAACAGGCAACTGACAGATAACTAGAGCCTTAGAAAAAAATGCCAAGGGGTTTGTCTTAAAGTCTAAGTACAATGAGATGGCATGAAAAGAAATGGAAATGATTTAGGCTTTAAGTGTTTTCTTGGGCAACTAAATATAGCATGGAGGAAGGAAGTTTTACTGGACACTACTGCTGTCTTCCAGGAAAGAGGGGATGGTGCACTGTAGCAGAATACTGGCAGGGTACAAAGAGAGATCCTGAAGTAAACTTTAAGGAGGAGAAGATCAGGAAAAGCCAATTATGGATCACTCTCAAACTGAGTCTCAGTGTACCCTGCTGGTATTTACTGAGATTGGAAAAGGTTCAAAGCAGTAGGTTGGAATAGAGATGGGGTGGAACCACATGCAGCTCTGGAACTCAGCTGCCTCTATTTCAATCTGCAGATGCCTCCAGATAGTCTACTTGAAGCATTGTGTGAGTAGTTAAGAATGGATCTAAAGAGAAAGTTGAGATCGGGGGGTGGGGGGAAACTGATGAGTCTTTAAGCCATAGATGATATCTGAACGGATGAAAAAAGCATGCCCCAAAATACAGGGTTGCGTTACTGACTTTTCTGCTGTTATGTTAAAGCATGGTGACCAAGGAAGCTTACAGAAGGAAGGGTTTATTATGCAGGCTGACTGTTCCAGATGAGTAAGATTATGGCAGGGAAGTACGGTAGCACACAAGCTTGGCAGTTAGAGCAGGAAGCCGAAACCTTGCTTCCTCCATCTCAAATATGAAGCAGAAAGAACAAACTGGGAGTCGAGTAAGGGTATACAGTCCCAGGGACGGACTTTCTCTAGCATGGCCACACCTCCTAAACAGCACCAATTGTGAAGAAGTGTTCAAATGTCAGGAGATGGGAGACATTTCTCATTCAAACCAACTCAGAGTGCAAGCATAAAGGAACATTGAAAACCAAGCCATGTGAGAGAGAGTGATGGGGAAAAAGTGGCCAGAAAACCCGGAAACATGAAACATTTCCAGATTGGTATTGTTACTTAGAAATCAAAGCCTTTGTTGACTTTTGTTCATTTATTGGCTAATTCATAGGAATTAATTTTGAAAGGCAAAGATTGCATCATATGGGAATAATAGCTCATAATGGGTAGAGTTTATGAAGCACTTTCTTGTTTGGTAGCTCACTTGAGCCTAATAATATGTGTATCTTATTTTCTACTGCACTGTGCACTTAATGTCACTGGAACTCATGAGAATAGCTTATGTTTGATGATAAATTCAACATTTATTCAACAAACACTGTGAATTTCTCATAAGACGCTTGTTCTAGATTTTCTCACATTGCTGTAGACAGAACAGCAAATCAGCTCTTTAAAGCTTTTATCTTCAATCATTCTTCAGTCACTATGTCCAAGATACACATTTTGGGGTAGGCAGCATTCAAAGTGGGTTTTAACTGCAGGGGTTAAGTTTTAAAAGTCTCATTACCTCCATATTTCACAAGGTAATTCAGCAGTACTATCCATACTTACTTACATTGTATAAGATTCTTACTTTTTGATGTTTTAGTATGTTAAATGCAAAAATAAAGCATGTTTTGACTTTGAAAACACATCATGTTTACTATGCTAAATATAAATAGCATTTGTATGATCCATAAGATTAATGATATATATTATATATTGAGAGTGTCTATATATCCTTTACTTTTTAAAAACATCTTACCTATGGCCTGAGATTTTTTAATAACAGCAACAATTTCAAAGTTTTAAAATAATAAGAGTTTGCCCCATTTGTTTCTTACTCAGTTCTCATCCATTTGTATATTGTCCAGATATCCCAACATTGCCAGCCTCTGGAGCATAAGTGTCTCCTCAGTCCCATTTCCTATTTTGTTGTCATGAATAATGTGAGTTTTGTAATTTCTTTGACAAAAAGTTTGCTAAATCTGTAGTTTTTCAAATACAAAACAAATCCACTATATTTACTACTTTATACTTTATCTTCTTTTTCTCTCCATCCTTTCCTCTAAGAATTTGTTCCTGTCCAGAATAATCTATAAATACCACAAAAATGTGGCATCCTTATCTGTGAAAGTCAGATAACATTAATGCCCAGCTGAATTATCAATGCATCTGAAAGTTAAAAGATTATGAGTGGTTCATTCTGATAGGACATATGTAACACTGATTTTTGTGCCTAGATTCATACTAACTGTACTTAAATGTATAGCCCTATATAAGAGACTGAAGTAACTGGCCTTCTCACTACAATTGTGCCTATATTCTTGATAAAATACACAGTTTGAATTTCTTTACCATTCAAAATGTCTATGCTGATCTCTATGGTTACATTTTTATCTTTTTTCCCTTTTCCATTTCAAAATTTACATTGACCCAAGAACATTTTATATTTACTGACTGACCTTCATTGTTTCCATGGCTGAATCACTCTTCAAACACATTCAATTTTACAGAAACATTTTTATATAATATCTTCCCTGTTACTTTGTCATGTGAAAAAAAGCTTCATGTATGTCAAGTGCTAACTGCGGTCTTTGATATATGGTTGTAGATAAATGATTATTTTGTTTCCACTTAAAGATGGGAGAGAATTTTTGAGCAAGGTTAAACTAGATAAATAGTCTTCAGTGCTGTGATGACCACCTGTAAGGGACATTTGGAAAAGCCTGGGACATTCTGCACTGTTTAATTGCGGTGGGTACCACCTCCTTTCAGTAGAGAGGACTGAGCTGCTGTGAGATGTTAGGTCTTCCCAAACACCACATCTCACATCACACTGCACTTTCGATAATCCAGCTGTTTTTATTCTCCTCCTAGACTTCCTTCCTTCCTTCCTTCCTTCCTTTCTCCCTCCCTCCCTCCCTCCCTCCCTCCCTTCCTTCCTTAGTTCCTCTCTCTCTCTCTTTAGTCTTTTTTGACACAGGATTGTCTTGGATCCCACTGTATAGACTAGACTGACCTTGAGCTCACAGAAATCTACCTGCCTCTGCCTCCTGAGTGCTGGGATTAAAGGTGTGTGCCACCACACTGCCCAGCCTGTCCCTAGAATTTTATATGGCTCTTATTGTCAACTAAATTTCTCCCACTATGATCTATGCATTGGGGAAGACAGCATTCAGAGACATTGGTTTTAACTGCAGGGGTTAAATAGCATAACATTTTATAATTTTCCTTAAGGGGAATTTCGTGGTTCATATTCTAGCTATTTTGATGTACTTCTTAAGTATAAATTTTTAGTATTGCATGACTAATATTTTCATCCTTTGATTAAGACTTGCTTACAATTTTGTTCAATCATGTCCCTGACAACAACTTCTTGAAGTGTGGGGAGGTTTGAGTCACCCCATGTCACTGAGTCAGTACACTTGCTTCTATCTAGACTTAGGAATAAAAATTTCGGGGAATTTCTGAACAGATGCCTGTATTTCGCTACTTTATTTTATTTTATTGTGTATTCATAACTTAATGTTTACATGTCTACATTATTTCAATCACATGTGTTTCATTTACTTTTCTTTAACAGTAAAAATACTTTACCCATAATAATTCCATGTCCGTACGTTATAAAAAACTTTCTGAGGTATAATTGGTATTCAAAAACCCTGAATATTTAATGGGTTTAATTCGATGAATTTGGAAATATGCGAATACCCAAGATATAGTTATCTATAATTCATCTATTTTTACACTGCAATGAGACATATTATGCAAAACTTAATGTTAGAGTGAAAAGGAGAGGTAGTACAAAGCATTTATCTTAAAAGAATAATTGGCTTGACACTAGAAAGAAACCATTAATTCCTGATTTCCAAAAATCAAGGCAGAAAATTTGAAACCTCTCCTGTCTGGGGTGGGGTGTGGACGATATTAGTTTCAAGAACTTACAGTGAGTTCTCCATACAATTGTTTGAAACAGTGACTCACCTTGCCCTACTTTCACAAATGACACAAAGATCTGGTTCATGGTGGTCTTCTAAGATCACCTGTTGTCTTATTTGGGTTTCTACTGCTGCAGTGAAAATCTGGGAACAAAAGGAAGTTGAGGGAGAAAAGGGGTTTATTTGGTTTACACTTCCATATCACTGTTCATAATCAAAGGAAGTCACATCAGGAGCTCAAACAGGGCAGGAGCCTGGAGGCAGGAGCTGATACAGAAGCCATGGAGGGGTGCTGATTACTGGCTTGCTCTCTGTGGCTTTGCTCAGCCTGCTTTAGTATAGAACCCAGATCCACCAAACAGAACAAGAATGGCACCACCCGCAACAGGCTGGGCATCCATACACAATTCAGTAATAAGAAAAGGACCCACAGGCTTGCTTACCACCCAGTCTTATGGAGGCATCTTCTTAATTGAGATTCCCTCCTCTCAGATGATGGTAGCTTGTATCAGGTTGACATAAAATTAGCCAGCACATCCCATCAAGACCTATGGATTGAAAATTTAGCCAGAGAACAGTACTATTTTTCATATTCCAACCAAGCATGCTTAGTCTCCTATTAAATCCTTTATTTCTTCCCAATTTCTCTCTATCTCCTCTTCAGCCTAATGACCATACAGTCTTAAACAAGCTAAAAATTAAACCATTTCTCCATCAAACATTATTCAGAAAATCTGAGCTAGGAGATCATTATCAGGTTGGCACTGCTTGCTCTGCCCATGCTGGTTACCAAAGCCAGGAAAGTACAGGCAGACCACGTGCTCACCCTGCTGCTTCCTGCATAGGCCCCCAGCACCAAGCGCACATGTACTCCATGATGACCATCTCAGTAGTTTTCTTCACATGGTCAGCTTATCACTGTACTCGTGAAACCGTACATCTGAAATACAGTTAGTACGAACTCATTGAATAATGCATAAATAGAATTCTTGTCATAGGAAAAAAGAAAAAGAAAACCCACTAATTAAGCATATAAAGATAATCTACTATAATAATTTTTGCTTAGACCCTGGACCTGGAATTTCAGGCTTGAAAGCCAGCTCTGCCATTTGCCTCCACTATAACCCTGACCTACTTTTTTGATCTCTGACTTAAGTTTGCAAAATGATGAAAGCAATAGTGATGGTCATATAGATTCCAGGGAAGATTACCTGAAAGTATGCATACAAAAGCTTAGACCAGGTATTATGCAAATAATAGTCACTTAATACAAATAATTTGTTGCTTCTATAGTCTCACTTCTGTCTTCAGACTTTGCATTAATATATGAAGCAATACTGACTTCTCAGTTCAAGACAACAAAGCAATTGAAATATCCACCCAAAATTCCCTCTTTTATTTCAGGCCAGGTATGATCTCTTCCTTTTGCCAAGGGCTGTGAAAATTCAAACACTGTCCCATGATGTCATGTCTTTCCAATGGGTAATCTACCTTTTTTATAAAATATGAATAAGAAAGGGACTTTCAGTATAGCACGCAGAAGCAGGCTGCCTTGACACATGCCGGAGAGGGGTGGCAAATCTGAAGATTAATTCTGATATAAGCTTGTCCTGTGTCCATCTGCAGATTGAATGATACTGCGTAGAATTCTTGCCACTCAGAAGCATCTTTCCTTCTGCTGTTTTGAATATTTGTTTCTTCCTTGATGAAGGGTAAAATTTCGTCTTATTTGTGTTTCTCCTCTGTTATGTCTTATGCTCTCCATTACCATTGCCTAAATCACTGATTGCCTCTTCATTTAAACATCAATTCCTGTTTGATGATGATTATGGTGTTGATGGAGCCAAGCAGAGGAGTCCGTGACTAATCTGTCCGTGTGTCAAATTGTTAGGGTCCATCTAATTGGTTCCTAGATCTTTCATTTTGATTGAGTTACCCAATAATCATCCAAATTGACTCCTCTCCAAAATTTACTAGAACTTTTAGTTTGACTGAAGGACACAAGCACAGGCACTGAAGAAGCCAGACTCGACTTTTATATTTTATATTGAGCATCAGAACCAAGATCACCCCCTTTCTCTATTTATGTTTAAATTATTTGACCTGAGAATGTGATAAACTCAACAAAATTTAGCTACTATTTTCAGGTTAAGATTTATTTGCATTCAGATTTTTTTCTTTTTCTATTATTTAACATGTCTTTTTGTCCTATTGAATGATAATCATGTCTGGATTCTAGGTCATTGGTCAGAAGATGGGTATTAGGTGCAGGAGAAGACAGGGATTTGTGCCTTAAAATCCCACTCCCGGGAGTTTTTTCCCTTGTCTCTTGAGATCAGTTAAATAAATAAATCATAT
>LOJH01019114.1:468-10552 GCA_001685095.1 Ellobius talpinus | reverse complement strand
AATTAATATTCATTTATGATCAATTTAAATTAAGAATATGAAAAAATCAATGCATACTTTTATGCAATGCTTGGAAGAAGTCCAAGTGTCACTTGATTAAAATAAAACATAAGTTTTATTATTAAAATCCTGTATGATGGATGGAGGGGAAAACATTATAAAAGAGACTAAATTTAGAAAAAAAATAAGTTAGATGGAGAGAAAATAGACGGTAAAGATCAGGAGGTAATGTACTATGTACATGTTAGCATTGTGCCTGTCTTTGCTTATCATGCTCCACAGTGCAAATGAACGGGAAACAGCACGGTGTGTTAAATTACTATGGCTATGTCTGATAAGCACTTTGTCTGATGTTTCAGCCTCTGCTGCAAGGCTGGCTTAAAATTCTGTGACCTGTTCTTCAAAGAGTAGAAGATAGCTTCTGGCAATTGTGTAATTCCTCCCACTCCGATTGAGATAAACATGCTCATATTTTTCCCAGCTAATCCTGCTTGTTGGGAGATAACATTAAGCTGCAACTATAAGACATACAAAGATTTAAGATAACTGAACAAGCATAAAGCCATCTGCAATTTTATCTGCCCCTAGGGTCTTGGTGCCAGAAGTCTTTTATGATGAAACTAGTTTATTTTGAGTTAATACATAAACGAACCCACAAATGTAGATTCTCTAAGTCAGTAACACAAATACTCTGTTATAACCTGCAAAAATGTGTAGGAAATGATGTTTTTCTTTTAATGCTAATATTCAGCATTGTTGAGAACAAAGTATATTATTTTCCCTGGGAATGATTACTGAGAATGAATTTTCTTTAAAGGTCTCAAATGTTTGGAAACTCTTCTATACAGGTTTTGAGAATGGTGTGCTTATTTCTGGCCAGATATAATCCACGTGTCAGATTTCTTAAACATTATAAAGTACTCCGAGTGGCTTAGAACTTGAATCAAAGATACATGTTTAACAGAACAGCAATGCACTATGCTGAATCAGTAACCAAGAGCATTTCAACAAAGAAAGGCCCATGACAATAACTTAAATGTTGAAAGTATCATATACTTAAAAATTTAGTGCTAATCTTTATCAATCTTTCCAGAAACAAAGGAAAAGATTAAAAATATCCAACTTATTTCACAAAACTAGCATTACCTTATTCCTGAGTTCAGAAAAAGAAACTTTGGAAAAAGAAAATTGTAGGTAATAACACCCATTATCATAACTGCAGAAGTACTCAGCAAAAAGAAAACTCCAAAGCACACCTAATCCAATAGGACTTATCCATTGGAAACAGGAGCAGCTCAGCGACTGGAAAGGAAGAGTGTGAGCAGCAGAATGGAAGATGAAAGCCAGACCTAACATAGTTCCACAGTGAAATGATCTCATGTTACATAAATGGAAGACATACACCACAGAAGAAAAAAGACACTTATAACAAGCACACAACAAACATAACCAGAGGTGAAAATCTAGAAGATTTTTCTACAAGATTGAGAACACAGGACACCTTTCTTTTCTTGAAATGACCACACTACTCAGAACACTACAGTCTTCATCCACCCCAATGTTGGCTTCCAGAGAAGTAGAAAACAAAACTCTAAAATTCATATTTAAACATAGGAGACACCAAATGTCACAGCAAAAGTAATGTTGAGAAAGGCAAAGCTACCGGAATCATGCTACTTGATTTCAAAACATAAATTGATGAAACAATTTAAAAATTCATATGAAGCACAAAAGGCCTCCAATGATCAAAAGAGTCCAAAATAATACAACACGAAAGTACCATTCCTGATTTCAAGTTATGCTACAAAACAGCAGGGTACTGAACCAAAAACAGACAAATGGATCATTGGAATAGAATTAAAGTCCCAAAAGTTCACACACCTACAGTCACCTGATTTTTGACAAACTTGTAAAAAAGACACATTGATGAAATGACAGCATCCTTAACAAATGAATGGTGCTAGGAAAATAGCATATGTCCATGTGGAAGAATGAAACTTGATCCTTCAATTTTACTCTGCATACAAATTGAATACAAATAAATTCAAATCTCAATATTAGGTCTGAAGCTCTGAAATTTCTAGAGGAGGATATGGATCCAGGTAAAGACTTTCCAAGTACTACTCTGGTTCTTTAGAAAATAGGGCCCAAAATCAAAAAGTCAGATTTCATGAAATTAAAAAGTTTCTATACTACAAAGGAATCTGTTAATAGACTAAAGAAGAAGCCTAGAGGAGAGGAAAAAAATCCTTGCCAGCTTTGTATCCAACAAGATTAATATCTAGAACATACAAAGACACCCCCAAGAAAACTAGACACCAAGAAAATAAATAACCCAATTAAAATTGGGCTATGTAACTAATATGTGGACGGTTCTATATAATATAAAATTATATATTATATACTAATATTATATTAATAATATAATATTAATGATATTATATATCATATATAAAATTATATGTAATATAAATGACCAAGAAATATTTTTAAAGTATGTATGGGTTTACATATCCTTAGCCACATGTATATGTAAATTAGAGCTGCTTTGACATCCCATTTTACCACAATCAGAATGGCTAAGATTGAGAAAAACAAATGGTGAGGGTGTAGGAGCAGAGAAACCTTACACACTGTCTAAGGAGTACAAACAAGTGTGAATCCTGTGGAAGTCAGTGTGGTGGTTCCTCAAAACCCAGAAATAGATTTATCACATGAACCAGCTAGACCCCTTATGAGCATCCACCAAAAGACTCTTCCCAATGCGGAGACCGTTGCTCATCCATCTTCACTGAGGAACAAGACCTAGGACATGAAGGCAGCCTAGATGTACTTCAACAGATAACCAGTTAATAAAACTTGGCATGTGTATAAAATAAAATTTTATTCAGCTATAAAAAAATGAAATTACATTTTCTAAAAATAAATTGATATAACTGGAAAGCATTATACTGAGTCAGGTTACCCAGACCCAGGAAGACAAATGTTGCATGCTTTCACACGTATGTGGATCCTAGCCCTGAATCTTAAATGTTGCATGCTTAACTTTGAGTACCTAGGGAATTCGGGAAACTAGAATGAAAACCTGGTAGAAAATATGCAGGAACTTTTGTTGACATTGTTCAAAATAATGACTTTAAAAAAATATGATTCCCAAAATACAGCCAAAAAAAAAAACCCAGAAAGAGAGTAAACAGATTTCATCAGCCTATAACTCTACTGTTAAACACGGGAGATATTTAACATGAGGGTTTAAGGCAAGAATTAATATCCAACACCTCCAGAAACTAATAAACAAATAAATAGCAAGAGATTCAATAATCCATTTTAAAATATGCAAAGCAGCTGAATAGGCTTTCTAAGGAGAGGAAATAAAAGTGGTCAGCAGATATAAAAATGTTCAATCATCCAAAAGTTAAAACTTGACACCACTATGTGATACCAGCTGCTTTAATGATCCAATAATCCTATTTTTAATGAGTTCTACACCTCAAGAACACATCTGCCTCCCCCCCACTCTCATTGCAGCATTATCTCTTATAATAAATAAGGCATAAAAGCAATCTAATTATTCACTGACAGATGGATGAAAATGTGTTATCTTTCTACCTATCAAAACAGTGTATTATTATTAAAAATTACTGGCATTTAAGACATTTCTCGCCTGTAGGAAATGATGAGATCTTTCTACTATCTCACTTCTTTCTGGAACTTAAGGAAATGGAAGTTATTGGAACAAGTTATAAAATGGTAGCTTTCATAAGCTGAAAGCAAGAGAAAATGAATAGCTATTGGTCATGGATACAAAGTTTTAATTACGTGTGATGAAACATTCTGGTCATACTATATACAGTGGGTGACTAAGCTAATAATGCTGTACTGCATACTTGAAATATTCTATAAATAAGTAACTTTAAAAGGAACTGCATGAAGTGATGACTTTTCCAGTTAGTTTGACTGTAACAACTATTTTATAATAGAAACATGTGCTAAACTTCTAATACACATTAAATATTTATTCATATGTGCAATAATAATACAGCAATAATACAATGAGTTGATTCCTCCCACATCAATCACTAAGAAAATCTCCCACAAGCTTGTCTACAGGCTAACAGGCCATTCTTACAGATGGATTTCCTCAATTGTGGTACCCTCTTCTCAGATACCTTAATCTTGTGGAAACTTGACCAAAAAAATAAGCAAATAAAACAAAAAGCAGGAACCTAGTCAAGTGCTAAGACAACTATCTTGAGTGAAACTCCTCTTCTGTCAACTCAACTAGAGATTGCTAAGGGTTGTGCCTTCCTACAGTGGAGCATTCAAAGATAGGATACAATGATTTATCTCAGCAGCAGCACCTGTTACAGCCATATCATTCTGATTGTGATGTAATTTCTACTCCTAAATTTTTCCAATAACCTCAAATAATTCAGTTCTCTCTGATGCTTTCTCATTATTACAAAAGGAAAAATTCCACTTGTTTCATCAGAATTGGGATTCTGGAAGAGATCTTTTCTTCAGCACATTTCATTACCATAGCATAATTTTGTAGAGTTAAAATTTATAGATTTGTTGTTGCTGTTCATAATTACGTGGAAAATGGACAGAAATGCATTCTTTTTAAAAGTAAGTTCATAAAATTAACATGAAACCAACTTCTACAGTTGAAAACAGTTGTCATGCGGAATATTGCTAAAACTTTAATTAAAATTAAGGACTGGTTGTCTATAATATTTAAATAATTTAAAGAATTTTTGGGATGAATACAGTTCTTATAACATGCCTATAGAACAGTGGTTCTCAACCAGTGGGTCATGACCATTTTGGGGATCAAACCTTTTACAGAGGTTGCCTAACACCATCTGAAAATACAGATTTTTATATTATGATTCATAGAAGTAGCAAGATTACAGTGTTGAAGTAGCAACAAAAAAGGATTTAATGGTTCGGGGCTCGCCACTGGATGAGAAATTGTAATAAAGAGTCACAGCATTAGGAAGGTTGAAAATCACTGCTATAGAAATGAGATAGAGATGTTCCATTGGATCTCATAAATACTTTCTACTCACTATTCACTCATTCAGATATATAGGTACATATTACATGGTATGCACATGTAGTTAGTATGTACAAGAAACTGTGTAGATGCTAAAAGCAGTGCAATGGAAAACATTATATTTAGTCACTCTTCCCTAGAGTGACAGAATCAATAGACTATATGCATATATAAATATATATTTATGTATATATATATATACATACATACAGGGTTATTTGGTTGGCGTACACAATAGAGATAGGTAGTACAAAAATGAACACTGTGAGCTATAGAGGATCACCTTGTGAACCTATAACTCCAATGGTCCTAGCCCCAGATTCAAGATCTGGACCTCTGTATCATTGAATTTCTGAAAGACCACACCAAAAGGCCAAAGAAGGTATAGTTTAAAGAAAGAAGGTATAGTTTAAAGAAAGAAGGTATAGTTTAAAGATGTCAGGTGATGGAAGCAATAGGCAGTTTTTCAAGGAGATGTAAAATTGAACACCTTCTTCTAGTGTTTTTCCATCCAAGCCACCCATCTATCAGATGATGCTTTCCAAATCCTTGGCAGGACTTCTACCCTCAGTTATACCTCAAATATCAATCCTCTTTGGAAACAATCTAAAAGGCATACCTAGAGCTATGCCTCACCACATCGTGTGTAATTCTGAATCTGATCAAGATTACAATGATTATTAACCATCACAAAAATGCTCTACTGAAATAATAAAAAGTGAATAATGTTGGTTAGCAATTATAAACTTGAGGTACAAGCATAGAGATTTGCAATTCTATTGAATAAATAAAAAACTTCTTTATGGAAATGACTTTAAACATACTCCTGCAGACATAAGAAGGCAAATTAGATACTCTTCTAAAAACTAAAGTGGAATATCTAAAAATGACAAGCATGCAGATCTGAGACAGATGAGTTCTTAGTATTTCAGAGAAATAATGTTGCAGTGAGAATATGGAATTGGTGCATACAAAGGGATATATGCGCAGAAGGGTGCTCTCCTAATATTACAAGGAGTAAATCAGCTCCCTTCTCTTCTATACTATGCACTCTGACCTTCATAGTCAGCATCTGGTGAAAATCTAGAGCTCCTAAATTATTTTGACGGAGTTTAAACATAAGGAATCTATCTGTCTTGCAGGGGATGCAACACCCGCCATCACTCTCCTTCAATCATTCTTCAATGCCTTCCATATATAAAGCCAGAAGATAACTTATTCTCTAGAGTTCCACATCCTCAACTACAGAAAATAGTGAGAACTAGATCAGAAATGGAAGAAAGGCAAGCAGAAACTGGTACACCCTGTGAACCTATGCTTCATGCATATTTTACTGGGCTTTTCCTTCAGAAGCAATTACAGCAGTAGTAGTTAACAAGAACCAATTAAGTATCTAAGCATTTAAGAACATTACTCATAAGGGGTCAATAAGATTCCATTCGTTAAAAATTCAAATGCCTATGAAACTCAGAGGCAATTTAAATATTTTTAAACCACTATCTAAAAGATAGGATTGTGTGCATGCAATTAGTTATCTTTGATTCTACATTAAATCTATATCTATTTTATTGTCTTGAGGATTTGAAGACATCCCTATGTTGGTGAAGCCTTGCTATTCTCTATTCTTTTTTTGGACAACCAGTACAATAAGAAAAGAAAGTAAATGAGTTTTCACCTTCTAGACTTAAGGTTCAGGTAAAATGAGAAACACCCCTACCCCTGCCAGTAACATGGGTAATATCACTGCACACATAACAAATTACCAGGAATTATCAGTCTACTTTCTTTCAACACAGGTCTCCACATTCCAGAGCAGAATCAATAAGAGCCAGAGAAAAAAATAAAATAAAGTGAAAATTGGAATTTCAGAGTGGAAGTCATTGTCAGTTTGCTTCCAATAACAAAATACCCAGTATTTTAAAATCCCATCGAACATTTGAATCAGAAAGGACTTACTGATACAAGACCTGATGATGTTGTCTGACTCCTGCCTCACAAAGAGTAGAATTTTAAAGATGGAAGGAAAGAGGAAAGAGAAACAACCAAGAAACCACAAATGCCACTGATTACCCTATACCAACATTTCACTAAGAAGGACATAAAAATAACAAAGTTTGAGCACCTTGTTTAAGTTTCAAACTAATTAGCATCAAGACAAGTATTAGGTCAGCCTTCTGAAGATTGGCTCAAATTCAATGAGAGAAGATGTGCACTGCGGGGAAGTTCTGAGAAGACTCATATTTCTGAGTGAAGGATACAAGGAATTAGAAAAGGCCCATCCAAGACTGGTTACAGGGAGATCTAAGTTCTACTTGATTCATGAGGGTTAAAGAACAAACAGCAAACTGCAGAACTGACCCCCACCCCTACTAGGAAAAAGAGGCTGAATTCACATTAACTGGACATTCAAGGTGGATGATCTAGTGCTGAGGAGAGGGAGGCATAACATTCTGTGCGATGCCGCTCTCAGGAAGACATTGATCTGTATTAGTTGTTGTTACTCTGAGAAAGCACTTGACAAAATCACTTTAAAGAAGGAAAGTTTGACTTTGCTAGCTTAACAAATAAAGGCACTGTAGTAGGATCTCATGGTAGCGGGACACATTGCATCTGCACTCAGGAAGTAATGAGAACTGCATGTTGATGCTCAGACCTTTCTCTGTTTTATTTAGGACAGGCCCTCATCCCTTACAGTGGTGCTATCCACACTCAAGGTGAGCCTCTCACCTCCGGTGACCTAATCTAGAAACTCTCTCACAGACATGTCCTGAGCTTTGTCTCCTAGATTACTCTAGATCTCATGAAGTTGACAGCTAAGATTAACCAGTCACAGCTGTCTGTGAAACAGAGCGTTAGCCCTGTAGTAATGTGGCTCTGAGAAGAGCAGCCAGGGCACCTTTGATGAAGTCAAACACTGAACCCACATCTTCAGACTTCACCACACTTACAAATTACGTCCTGTTGTCCACAAAAGACCTGGGAAGGAAGCAAAGTTTGACAAGTTTGGACAAATTTATTCCCTGCTGCCCCCTTGGTTTTTTAGACTGCTCAGGCTTGTGAGAAGCAGTATTTAGTGTTCCTGCAAATGCTAGCACACTGTTTGTGTTCTAGAATACTGTAGCTTTGGGGACTGTGATGACAGGGATAAATCTACAGTTCACCTTCTGAGTGCTCAGTACTACTTCTTCTCCACAGAAAGCAGTAAACAAAATATTCACCTTCTGAGTGCTCAGTGTACTACTTCTTCTTCACAGAAAGCAGTAAACAAAATATTTAGACCAAACAAATCCACTTAGAACACTATAAATGTAAGAATAATTATGGAAATGGAAAGCTAGACCAAAGGAGGAGATTCAAATAGTCATATGCCTTCAACAATGAAGTCTGTGAATTCATGCCAGAGGATCTAAGTAGGTAACCTAATTGGTTTCTTACTGTGCTATTGGATATGAAGCTCAATAAAGTAAGGTGGGGAGAAACAGAATAAGTTCTAACTTCCTAACAACAGAGAAGAAAACAATTGCAAGAGACCTTTGCCAGTCACCTCCACAAAAGCAGGTCTAACCTCAGAGCCATAAGAAGTGACACAGACACTACAGCTGATGTCTGAACATCAAGAAGAAATTCTCCCTTTGCAGAAGACTAAAGACTTCAGTCAATGGACATATTTGCTGAAAATACCAAAGGACTGAGCTAACTAGCTCAAGAATAATGTATACAGTGAGCTTCAAAAATGATGTAATTACAGTATAAAGTCTACGAAAGATACTACAACATTACTAGTAAACAGGAAGAGACTGGCATATTATTGAATTACCTGTTTCCTCAACAATGTATCTTGTCTTGGATGTAGTACTGCAAATTATACAGTGATATATAAATAAAATAACATTTTAAAACAATTTTCTTCTTTATTTTAGTGAAATACAAAAACAAATAATTAATTTATGCAAATTAAACATTTAACTCCATTTCTTGCAAGCCCTAACTAGACTTTCTCTGGGTATTTTCAATGGCTCTCTTCAACAAATATTTCAAAGAGATATAAATAATTGTATTGTTTATTTTTTAGATGTTCAAGGGAGTTTATCTGGAAGATTCATTTTCAGAAACATTTGCCAGTAAATTCAGAATTCTGTCTTTTTATGTGAAATCTTACTGTATCAATGAACCTAATTTAGAAACTGTGACCCAGGAACATTTAGACTTGACCTTTTGTCAGCAGCAAGGGAACAGAATCCACTTCTACATTGCTATATTCAGCAGCCAGAGGAGTTTCCATAATGTTTTAGAGATCTTAACTGAGGGGGAAAAATAGGATTTCTGGCTTCATTATAGAAAATAATTTCAGACTGGCAAGTATGAAGCAAAGTTGGAATTTTCACTAAAGATGATTTAATACAGACTTTGAGCAAGAGGTAGGAGAAACATTGGTACTCATAAAGACATGCCTGCAGTATGGGCTCCTCTAGGGAGAGCTGTGGTTGTCTTACATTAGCCACATGTCATTTTGTGACTCTCAAATTATATATTAAAAGGATACAAAGAGCACTCCCCACTTGGATTAGTGAGATTATAGGGCAGCACCAGAGATACNNNCAAAGAGCACTCCCCACTTGGATTAGTGAGATTATAGGGCAGCACCAGAGATACGTTGAATAGGATTACAGTCCCTAAAAGTCAAACCAGAAGCCACTAGAATTGCACAAGGTGCTTAGTTACATCCTTTCCCTACAAATGGATGTTTGATGAATTGAACATTAAATGTGTACAATTGGGCAAGGAAGAAGATTTTAACTGGTAGCTAATNCAAAGAGCACTCCCCACTTGGATTAGTGAGATTATAGGGCAGCACCAGAGATACCTTGAATAGGATTACAGTCCCTAAAAGTCAAACCAGAAGCCACTAGACTTGCACAAGGTGCTTAGTTACATCCTTTCCCTACAAATGGATGTTTGATGATATTTCTGGAACATTAAATGTGTACAATTGGGCAAGGAAGAAGATTTTAACTGGTAGCTAAT
>LOJH01019113.1:0-11337 GCA_001685095.1 Ellobius talpinus | reverse complement strand
TGTGTGTGTGTGTGTGTGTGTGTGTGTGTGTGTGTGTGTGTGTGTGTGGTGGGCGGGGAGGGGGACTCACCACCTGCTATCTGTGTCAACACCAGATTTCAAGAGACACCGATCTGGTCCTCCCAAGAATGCTGCCCACTTCTCTAAGGAAGGGGAAAGAGATTCACGAGACACAAACATGGTGGCCTCCTCCCAGGACGCCCACCCTCACACACGCTACCATCCTCACAGTGGAGAACTTCTGAACATAAGTTCTACTCCCTAGTTTTCCCTTCACGTAGCCACTTTGATGTTAAGATTTCCATGCGCCATAGTAGGTTGGAGGCCCTTGAACTGCAGGACCCTCTCCAGGGGTCCCTCTTCTTGCCAGGAAGGGTTTGGGCTGGATGGTTCTTGGTCTTGGATAGGTAGAATGTAGACATTTGGAGGGTTACTTGCTTTCCCTGCTTGGCTTGTGATGTGAAGACCCCCTATAAAGGATGCCAAAGGTTGCAGGAAGAATCTATTTTGAGATACTGAGTGGCAGAGTCATCTGAAAACACCTGTAAGCCAACAAGGTGAGCCCACAGGAAGCGTCCTTCACAGGGTTGACCATGAAGAGGAGACTAAGATAAAGGTCTCTGGTGAAGTCCGTGCCCCCGAGGCAGAGCAGAATCCTGACTCCAGTGGGAGGAAGAATCAAGTGATACCATGTGGATGGAAATACTGTAAGCCCTTCCAGTAGCTGGGAGGGAAGAGGTAGAGGATGAGGAGGGGATGCAGAGTGGTGGGGACCATGCCAGAGAAGGAGGGGCTGAGATGTAAGCAACTGAGACCTGGGAACAGCTTGGGCAAAAGGCTGGCTCATCTTGGATGGGGGAGGGACTTCCTTCTGAGACAACAGGGAAGGCACAGGTGAGCGTACTGCCTGGATGAGGTGGGCACACTCTTTGCTGATATCTCCATCTATTGGTGGGCTCCACCGGGGCAAGTAATGGGTTGAAATGTGCAAGACAGCTGACATACAAGAAAGGGGAGAGTTAGCGGTGAGTGAGCTGGACACCTGCCACCGTCCCCCTACAAAGCTCTCTGTTCTACAGCAGCAGGTCTACAGAGTAAAGGATTGGGGCCAGGACTTGGCACAGCACATGCCCTAGAGAAGCACTGGCAGCAAATAAAGATGCTGGAGCTTGGGGTGGAGGGCAGGGTTATCTGGAAAGGAGGCAGACCATGATCTATCAAAGAGCCAGGAACTTCCATGTCAGGAAGGATGTAGTCAGTAATGGGAACTGGACAGAGGGTGTCCAGGGCGAAGCCAGGGAACTGGATAACTGAAGCAGAAGAGAAGGTGACCAGAAGTTACCCTGCGGAGCTGTGAAGCTGAGGAACTGGCCAGTCCTCTATCCAGATGCTGCAGGCGCCAGGTCACTCAGGAGCTGAGAACAAAGCAGGATGTCCAACAGATGACCCGGATGATGGCTGGCCTGAATGTCCGTGGATGACAGCAACTCAAAAGAGCTGGTGGGGCTCAGTATGAAGGGGTGTGTAGTTCAGAAAATGCAAAGCCTGGTGAACTCCTAAGGGACAGGCAGCCCAGAATGGGAAGTCAGCTGCCAGTGCAGGACACAGTGAACCAAAGATAAAGAGGTCTGATTAGAACAGCTGCCTTTAATGAGGAGCAAATTTGGGGTGCATTAAAGAACAGACTGTTGAATCTGATTAGGTTAGCAGAGGGACAAAGCCTTCCAAACTCTATAAAGAAATAATGGCAAATAATCTGTCAAGATGATTTGCGGAATATTTCAACCAGAGGAGAGACAGAGAAGAGAAGCGGGGAGAGCAGAATAGCTTTTCTGTTTTAGACAGGGTCTTAATATACAGTCTAGGCTTCTGCCTCTGCCTCCCAAGTCCTGGGATCACAGGTGTGCATGATCCCACCCAGTGTGAATAGCTAACTTGATTTGTGGCTGACCCAAAGGGTCTTCCTGATGTTCCATGATGCACTGGAAGGCCAGGTAAGCATGCCAGACAAAGAACAGTCAGCTCGCTCTCAGCTCCTCCTTTATGGGGAGCTGGCTCATGTGCCAATTTTGACCCACTGAGGGCAGAGACTTCTCATCTTTGAAAGTCTGACCTCCTGCTGTTGTGATCTGGCCACCATAGGCACACACAGAAAACATGGGTCCTAACAGTACATTGCTCGGATGGACAGCGTCTGTGCTCTAGGGTCCTCCTAGGTCTGTGGTACCACTATGCACTCCCACCTTTTGGTCCTAGTTAGCCCTGGATCCACAGATAGATTTTGCTCCATAGGGAACATAGTGAGTCAACATGATCTGGTCACATCAGTAAGGGTGCTGAAGCCTAGCCTATTGACCATCTCCACCTGTACATGGGACCCAGGGCCACCTCACAGTGGGTCTGAGTTCTACGCACCAGTACACTGGGCATGAACTATAGGACTCCACCCCCATCTGCAGGCAAGATGACCATCTGCCCACTAAGGCACATACCTGCTCCTTGGGTGGGGAAAGTCCCTAGTGTGGTCCTGGACATAGGACTGTCATTGGTGTCAGAAGAGCTTCAGACAGTTTTCAAGGTATTGACCTGAAAGCTGAGGCCTGGCAATGGTTAGCAATAGTCCACTCAGGAGCATGCGTAACTAGGCAGAATGAACTGTATCCCTAAAACAGACCAGAACATTTGGAATGTTTTTATGACTATAGAGAGCCTGCCTGGCATGCACAGAGCACTGGGTTTGATAGCCAGTATCCATAAATTGGGTGTGGTGGTGCACACCTATAATCTCAGCACTCAGAGGGTGGAGGTAGGAGCATCAAAAGTTGAAGGTCATCCTTGTCTACATAGGGAACTGGAGACCAAGTAAATGAAAGGCTAGCAAGTAGTCATGACTTGGGACAAATGCGAGTTCCTTCTGCAAATGTTAACCATGAAGCCAGACATCTGAATGCACAGGGGCCCTCCACTGAGAAGCATCCCACTGGGGTTCCAAGCTGAGATCTGGGCACAAATGTGCCCAACAGTACCTGGGCAGATCCCCCAAGACCCTGCTTGTCACCCTGTTCCTTCTTTGGCTGCCCAGGTTTCATCTGACCATCCCTTGAATCTGGGAACTGCAGAACCAGGTCCTCCCACGCTTTGCTCTGAGGCCTGGCAGGGCCTTGGCTTCAGATTTAGGTCCTCAGCAGGGATGTGTTCCCTATTTTCAGGCTCTGTGAAGTGCCCACATGACCTCGTCAGTCCAGGAAATTCAATCTACAGAACGGGTTTTATTGGAGTTCTGTTTCCACTGGCACAATGGAACCGTCTGACTTCTCCCACAAAGAACAAAGTCAAGCCAGCCCTCCAAGTCAGGTTTCTATTTATTTTGGCTTTTTGCTTCACCTTCCCTGAGAGCAAAATCGTTTCTCAAATGGATTCGCATCAAAGTCTGTTTTGGCAGTTCTGTGCCCTGGATCGTACAGAGGACCAAGGCAGAAGCTCACCTGGACCCTCTGTCCCCGAAGATGAGAGTTTACCTTCTAGTACTGAAAGAGAGATTTTGCTCTGATCAGAAGAAAGAGCTGATCTGCAAAAGGCTCCAAGGGCTGTGCGCAGACACGCATTCACTGTGCTAGCATTCTCCTGAGAACTGCTACCGGCGGGTACCCCAGGAGACACTGCGGCTGCTAAACGCACGCTCTATCTATCTTGCCAGCGATGACAAAGGGCGGCTGCTTTGTTCTTAAGCCTCCAATTGCTTTTCTGCACAATTAAAAATTTATATTTGAAAAGAAAATGATAAACATCTCTCTAAAATAGACCTCACATTCATAATTTATTAGCACTTTATGAATAGTGTCCTTCCTTCCCCCACCTAAATATCATTGAGTCCTTAAGGCTTAAATGCCAAAGCATGTCACACCTGTGAGGTGGTGTAATCTGGGAATCTGTTTCAGGAGGTGGAGGCAGAAGGATCAGGATTAAGTCCAGCCTTCGCTACAAAGCAAGACTAAGGCCTGCCTGGGTCATATGAAACCCTGTCTCTTTTATTACTTTTATTTTTAAAACATCATATGTGTACATGTGAGTGGGTATATGCACACGGATGCAGGTGTCTGCAGAGGCCAGAGGTGATGGGACCTCCAGGAGCTGGAGATACAGGGGGTAACAGGAGTAACAGGGGAGTTACAGGTTGTGAGCAACCTGACATGCAGGCTGGGAATTGAAGTCGGGTCGTCTGGAAGACAGCAAGCGTTCTTAACCACTAAGCCATTTCTCCAGCCTGAAATCATGTCTTAAAACAACAAAACAAAACCAGATGAGAGAAACAGAAAGACCCATAAAGACTAGGCCACTAAGTGCCGTGCGCCGATGTTTGAGGCAGGACTTGTTTTGATGCAGCACCGGCGCACACGGGCTACCTGATGCCAAGTTCGCTGTCATCACACACTGGTTTGTACTGACCACGTCTTTCACATCGTAAACTACCTCGGGAACTCTTATTTTTGAAACAAGTTCTCATTTGCAGCCCTTGACGGCCTGTGGCTCTCTGTGTAGACCACGCTGGATCTGCTTGCTTCTCCCTCCGAGAGCTAGGATTAAAGGCTGTGCCACTACACCCAGCTTTCTTGGAATTCTTAGACAAGCTTAAAAAATAGATAAATAATAAAATGTATAAGTATACAGTGCTTACTTGCCTTATGTTCTCTGCTATAATGGGGTTCCTTTTCTTTTATCTTTTTTAAAGGCAGGGTTCCATGTAGCTCAGGCTACCCTCCTTCCTCTACTTCACAAGTGTTGGGACTATTGGCCTGACATCCAGTTCTACCCTTTAGATAACAGTGCCCTGTGTCATCTGATATTTCATTCCACAGTTAGTCACTGAGTCGTTAATATCATATGTGACACTGACTTCAAATGCACAGAAAACAGTCCAGTGGTGAAACAGGGGAGGCCAGCACCACTCGGGCAAGGGCTTGATTCCATCTTACCATCACCTGCTCAATCCCACATTCCAATCACCCCAACTCCAATTCCAGGGCATCCAAAGCTGTCTTCTGACCTCTGCAGGCACCAGGCACACACGGCATATTTACATACATGGAGGCCAGCACTCATACACACAAAAGAAAAGCAAATCTTTAACAAACAACTAAACACACACAATTGCCCTATCTCAGAAATCCCCTCACAGCAACAGGGGTTAGGGCACAGGCCAGGATGCAGGCTGGCAGAGGCTTCCAACACTTTAACTGGGCCATGTTGTACTAGAATTACTAAGAAGGATAAAAACACACCAGCTCGGTTTGACCGCACCCCCTAGGAAGGCTTGAGAGAAGAAATTCCAGAAACAACATGAACCTTTTCTCATTTCAAAGAAATGTTCAGGGTTGGAGAGCTAGCTCAAAAGTTAAGAACACTTCCTGCCCTTCCAGAGAACCAGAGTCCAATCCCAGCACCCAGCTCAGTCACCTGTAGCTCCAGATCCAGGAACAAGAACGCAGATGTCCTCTTTTGGCCTATACGGGCACCCATACATGTGGCATATTTACACACACACACACACACACACACACACACACACACACTCCCAGAGATCCTCCTGCCTCTGCCTCTTGAGTGCTGGGCTTAAAGGTGTGCACTACCACTGCCTCGCCTACATGTGAATTCTTAAAAAACAAAGAAACTGACATGTTCTCTAACAGAAGGACCACTATCATAGCAAGAAGAAAATTCCAAACAGATGTACCCAATATTGCTTTTTGGAGAATTTGCAAAGTTTGGGGAATTTACTCAATCATCATGGTTTTCTAACGATACTGCATTCCACCATAATTTTCTCAAGGTCCCTTCTCTCATGCACATCCAGGGACTGTGGGTCCTGGGAAGCCTGCAGAAGCTACCTAAGATCTAGGGGTATATGTGCAGCCACAAGCTGCAGACAGGATGTCACATGCCTGCCAATCCCTGAGATGGGAACCGAGTGAACCCCCCTTTACTTAGGATCTGGCCAAGCAGCCCTGACTCGACTTCCCTTTGCATCTTCCAGGGAGAAAAGCATCATGGACTCTGTGGAAAGGGCATCTTGGAGACTTAGGAGGCAGCTGGACTCAGGAGCTGAGGGCTGGAAACTGTTTAAATGGTGCTTTCTCCTAGGCAGGTGGGGACTCAGCAGCAGCTCGGGGAGGCGGAGGGTTATGTGACTGGGCATGGACACACTGTATTCTCATTCTCTGGGGCACCCGGGTGGAAGAGTAGGCAGGGTATTGAGAAATAAGATCCTTGGAATTATGGTGGAACTGGTACTATAGATTTAGGGGGCATCCCAGAATCAGAAGTAAAGTCATAGACTTTAGCACCCGGATGATCATGAGAGGGGAAGTGGTCCCGTTCTGCCAAAGAACCGTGTTTCCAAAGTTCTTGGATGAACTATGATGCAGAACAGAACAGTCTATATCAACTACATTAATACGTGTCTGACCTCTAGCCATGGTCACAAGCATCCCAGGATAGCTATGGATGCTGCCCAACACATCTGTAGACTACAACATCACATAATGTCAAAAGGTTAGACCTCCCTGATAAAGCATCCAAACACAGTTCCTGAGCCATAGCACCTCTTTCTCTGGAGCTTCAGGGGAGACTCTCCAGACCCTTGGGACGAACCCCTTTGTAGGTGAAACCACAGAGGCTCAGGATTCGTGGGCTCTCGAAGCACCAGTGCTTATCTCGAGACTTGGTCCTTTCCCTCTTTCTCTTTATTTCCTTCTTCCATAAATTATTATTACAGTGTGTGTGTGTGTGTAAAATGTGTGAGTGCACAAGTGTGCAATGGGTGTGTGTGTGTGGAGGTCAGAGGACAACTTTGTGGAATCAGCTCTCTCACTTTCACGTGGGTTCTGAGGACTGAGCTCAGTCTGACTGCGAAGGGTGTGCATTAACCCCGCACCCCAGTCATCTTGCTAGCCTGCCTGTCTCTCCTCCCCTTCATGGCCCCCTCTTCCCTTTTCTCTCCTTTCTTTTGATACAGGATTGCATGTAGCACAGATTGGTCTCCAACTCCCTATATAGCACAGCAAAGGATGACCTTCAACTTCTACTCCTCCTGCCTCCGCGTCCTAAGTGCTGGGATCATGGACATGCCTCCCCTCCCACCCCAGCCCTACACCTGGCTTCTTGAAATGCTCACCAGTTAGTTTTCAGTGAGTGAGAAAAAGGAAACCATGACTTTGGCAATCAAAAATGTACTGAATTAAACAAATGTTCTGTTTTCTGATGTCTGCTTGAACTGCTTAAACATTTTGTCAAATTGTGAACTAAGGTAATATTAATTCAGGTGATTCTCCTAATAGGAAATTAATTTTACTTTATGAATGAGAGGGCTTTGAAAAGATTGCTTTTTTTTTTAAATTTGGGATAGCCTTGTCAATCCAAACTGCCTTATCAAGCCTATATTTCTTAAAGACTCATCGTATAATGACTAAGTCCTGTGAGTTAGCTTCCAAGGCTTTGCACCTCAAGGTACCACAAGTCCACTGGCTTAATGTGACAGATATTTGCTGTCAGAGCCAGAGGCTGCAGAGATGTGGCAGCGTTGAGCTCCTGCAGGCTCAGGGAGGGGTGCTTCCTGCCTCTTCCTAGTTTCTGGTAGTTGTGAGCTACTCTGGGGGTACCTTGGCTGGGTCCTGGTCCTCTTCAACCTGAGTTGCACCTCCCTCCACAGCCCATTCTCCTTGTGAATGTTTGTGTCCACGTTTCTCTGGTCACTGAGTTTGGGACATACGACTCCAGCATGACTCCACTTTCAATAATCATCAGCGAAGATCCTCTTCCAGGGCGGCTGGAGAGATGGCTCAGCGGTCAAGAGCACTGGCTGACCCGGGGTTCAAGTTCCAGTACCCACATGCAGTTCATAAATGTCTGTAACTCCAGTTCCAGGGGATCTGACACCCTCACATCAATGCACATAAAATAAAATAAAAAAATTTTTTTTAAAAAGATCCTATTCCAAATAAGGTCACATCCGCAGGTACAGAGCTAGGACGTAAGAGTGACTGAGGACACAATTCAAACCTCATATACACAAATGAGGATACGTAGTTAGCAGAAAATACTCTGATGATCTCAACCTTGTCTGCTAGACACTGGAATGCTGTGTGGGATTTTCTAGGTGGAATATACTATGCTGACCAGACTACGACAGAAACACCCACGGGGCCAGCAACATGAGCGGGATTCTTCTGTCTCTGGAGTTTTCGCATAGCACATGGCATAAACTGCAGTGCGTAGACACCTGTCTCAAACTCTTCCTCCACGCCAGTCCTCTCTAGCACTGAAGGTTTAAAAGCTCCCTGGCATTTCCCACCACATACACACTTAGCAATTTCTGTGTCTGACCATTTGGTGTCAGGAAGTACTTAAGGATCGTTTTCAAACTCTTGGGTGGCAGGCTGCTGGCATGCGTCCTTGGTCCCGCAAATGCTCACGGAACACAGACAGCCGTAGGATGCTGGGTCTCTAACAATAAGTAGGAGAACCTCCCTTTAGGTTAGAGACTCCGGTTGAGGGTTTAGTGTTAGCTGGGACCAAAATGCCTGAGAGAACGAAGGGAGGAAAGATTGGTTTGGCTCGGCTTCCCAGGGGTCAGCCCATCGCAGCTGGGGATCTATGATGGACAGGTCACATCAACAGCAGCCAGGAAGCAGAGAGGCGGGACTATAAGAAGAGGCAGGGGTAAGAGAGAGCTCCAAGGACATTCCCCCAGTTTTCTCCAATCATGTCCCACCTCCAACCTTTGATCACTTGCCAATAATAACATCAGATTAGTTTGGAGCCCTCGGGATCCAATCATGCCTAGAAATCCACCACAGGCACATCCAGAGGTGTGCTTTGCTGATATCCTACTGTCTCAGTGTAATCAAGTGGACTAGGTGAACCACATTTCAATGAGAGGCCTACCTGTTTAACATTCCAATTTACATATGATATGATGTGATCGAAAGCACAGTGTTCACAGAATGAGGAACTTCAAGAAAGTGCTGGACACCACTCTGCCAGTGCAAAGTGCAGGGGGCTGTTCTACAGGCCATTAGCGACCAGCTCGTTAGCAGGAGCCATAAGAACTGGCTCCTATTTTTCATCGAATTTCCACCAAGCTGCACAGAACCTCATTTCACAGAAGACAGAATACCAGTCCCAAACACACGGAACTGAAAGGTTAGGCAAACATTCCTATGCCAGCCAACAGGCAAACGTCTGGAAGGAGAGGTCTTGGTTGTTTTAATTTGGGGAATAATACTGTGTAAACACCGCCAAGGATGAGTGAAGGTGACAGCCTCTGCCTTGGTTTGGGGTGACTATTCTTTTATGCCAGCAGCTTTAGAGACCACGCCTGCCTTTCTAAAGATAAACTTCCACTTATGAGTTTCTATTCATTTTTTGTTTGTTTATTGTTCTCCGTTGAAAGGAAAGATTAAATTCAGACTTAGTTAAAAAGTAAAAACCTGGACATGGGGACACCTGTCTATAATCCTAGCACTCAGGAGGCAGAGGCAGGGAGATTGCCACAAGTGTGAGGCCAGCCTGGGCTACACTGTAAATTCAAAGTCATTCAGAACTATAAAGACAGAAACTGTCTTGAGACAAAAAACAAAACAAAAATTAAAAATAAAGGCATTATTTGGAAAATACCTTAAAATGAAAGAAAAGATAAACACACCTGTGGCCCTGACAAAGCCAGTAACCCATGGATAGTGCTTATATTTATAGGGTCAGACATTATGCCTCCATACCACAGGAGTGCTGGTGCCAGGAGACAGTGAACCAGGCTTCTGTGTGCCTCATATTACCCTTCCCAGGGTCCTACCCTCTCAAAGTCCAAACCTCAAGGTTCTTCAACTGCCTCCTCACCCTCCTCAAGTTAAAGTGCCCAAACCATGCTCTGAGACCTGAACCCCAGATCTGCCTATTCACTTGCCCCTCTCTGACCCAATGGTTAGCTCTTTCTTACACAGTTGGCCAGACCACGCTCCTTTGGAACTGCGGTCTGGATTTTAATTGTTCATCTATTAAGGTCACAACTGAATTAGCAATCTATTCCTCACTAGACTGCAAACTCTTGGGGAAACGTCTATGGCACTTTTACAATGATTAGAACCTTCCTGGCTGGCCCCTGGCCCCACCCTGGGGCAGGAAGGAAGCAGGGGGCACATTGAAATAACCTGGGCTTGTTCACCGTGCTTTTCCATGAGAATCCCTCCCTGGAACCAGCACATACCAAGTTAAGTCTCAAGTCTCATTAGGGACTGGCAACCATGCATAGTATCGGTTGTTTATTCTTATCTTGATTGGGGTGGGAGGGGACACCCTGCACGGGGACACCCTGCACATGCACTGGAAATGGCTAGGTGCTGTAGGAGAAACAAAGCTAAAAAAGACACAGCTCCATATGAAAGGTGTATGGTCAGAGAGAGGGTATGTGTTTATAAAGAGCTATAATTAACCCATAACAGAGTGGAGGGAGGGATGGACAGGCACATGAGGCCAGGGGGTCTCCAGAAAAGAGCCGCACTCATCCATTTAAAACTCATTATGATCTCAATGCAAAGAAAGGAATTCCAAACCTCGAGAGACCCACAGCCAAGCCCCCAAAGACATTGAATGCAGGCGTGGCCCTGAGTCTTAGTCCCTGCGCTCGGGTGCTGCAGGGGGGAGGGGAGAATCAATGATAAACTGGCTCCCCCAACCTTGAGCTATTTAAATAATCCAAGGAGGAATATGTAGGGTGAAACCAGGGTCAAAACAAGAGGGAACTTGGAACAGACGATCACAACGCTCTGCACAGCTGGGGGCACCTGCTGGCCAGAGAGTCCAATCCAGTTCCTGACACCCCTAGATCCTCATGATTCCAGCCCAGCCTGAAACATTCAGGCGCTCTTAAGTTCTAGTCCGACCTTGACACCCCAAGAATCTCAGGATCCCAACAGCTGACATCCCTGGATTCTCTACCCGGACCCTGAGACCTAGATTCTCAGAATCCCAGCTACTGGCACCCCAAGACTACCAGGAGGATCCCAGCCCAGCCCTAAACATCTCAAGATTCTCAGTATCGTCATCTGGCCTCTGACACCGCCAGGTTCTCAGGATCCCAGTCCAGCCCCAACATCTCGCTATTCTAAACACCGGCTCTGGATACCTAAGCCCAGCCACAAACATTCCGGGACCCCAAGGCCTGCCCCACTACACACATACATGCGAACCCGCGCGATTTACCGTAAGTCTCGGACATGGCGGTCTGCGCCATCCTGCCGCCACACTTCTGCGTGGTCTGGTTCGTCCTCCAGTCTCCGCAGAGCG
>LOJH01019112.1:0-14816 GCA_001685095.1 Ellobius talpinus | reverse complement strand
AAGAAAGAAAGGAAAAAGGAAGAAAGGAAAGAAAATAGGAAAGAAAAAATTGTCCTTGGTCTAGCAGATGAAGAAGAGTACATCGGTATTCTTGAAAGTTCATATTAGCAGAGAGAAGACTGGGTTGAATAAAAATGTTGTTTGTCTCTTTCTCTGTGTGATGTATGCATGAGTGCACATGTGTTCAGATGTGCTCAGAGATCAGCACTATGATCCTTTCCTGTCACTTGCAGGTAATGTGCCTGGACACTGAGGGATACAATCCTCTTACTTTGCAGATGATCAAATCGAGGAACACAGTGGAAGCCACAATCACAGTGGAAGCCAGGAAAGCCTCACTTTTCAGGATCTTCTCACTGACACAGCACAGTTAGAAATAGATAAAGATTAGGCAACAAAATAGAAATCTTCCTCCCAATTTTTCGAAGTCCATAGGCATCCAAATCTATTCTGGGAAAAAGTTTAATCATGAGCACGCTAACTTCTGTTGTATAATGCACAGATTCTTGAGTTTAGTATAATTACCCAGCACACTACCAAGACCTTTGAAGGGCCTGGGGCTTTACTTGCAAATGAAAGCTTAGTTCTTCAGACGGTGATGGATGATGAAAACATACAGTAGCCAGAACATTGGCATCTTCTGGGCACAGGAAACTAGGAGGGCCGGGCAGCACATGTGCATGCAATGGGCTGCAGAACAAGAGAGGGACCCGAGTTTAGAGATCCCAGTCCTTTTATGTCAGCAAACCTGCCTGCCTCTGGCTCTTTGCAGAAACAGTAACCACATCTTCCAAAGCTGCAAGAGAGTTTGTTCTGTGCTGCTAAAGTCAGTGTCTCTGCCTGCAAGATGTTCAGACACACAACCTCCTAACAAATCCTATCTTTCCATTTAGGTTTTGTCAACTTTTCCCATGAGTAACCAATCCATGTAAAACCCCTATAAAAGGGCTTTCCCTACAAAAAGCCCAGAGTTCCTTTCCCAGCATGAACTAACAAATAAACAAAAAGCAAACAAATGCCCCAAATCAGAACTTTAGTCACATGATTCTATTTTCTAGCAGCCGTATCAGAAAACATGAAGAACACACGGCACCTATGCTAGTTTATGTGGTACAGTGCCAACAGTGACATTGAGTCCTGTCAAACAGCAAATGGCCCATATTAATTTTTCGATTATAAATTCAAGTTAAGTCCATTAGTCTACATTCATTTTTCTAAACTTTCTAAATTCAAGTTAAGACATAAGTTCAGTTCCATAACACCAAATCATTAAAAATGTCCAATGGTTCAACTGGGCAGTGCAACTTTGGATCAAAGCTCCCATAAGCAGGAATCACAGCTGTTTAGCGTGAGACAACATGGACGAGATGGAGAACAAGCTGTCCCTGATCACTCTTCAGCTAGATGTTCTGAACCCTCCTCTCCATGGGTCATCGACCTTGTCCAGATCCTTGTTGGCCCCCATAGGCCAGTTTTAAAGATTCCTGTGGGAGCAGGAGAGATAGTTCAGTGATTAGGAGCACTTACTGCACTTGCCACAGACCCAGGTTCAGCTCCCAACACCCGCACGGCCACTCATACCAGCCTATAACTCTAGTTGGAGAGGATTCAACACCCTCTCATAGCATTCATGAGCAATGGGCATGAAGGTGGTACACATACATGCAGGCAGGCCAACATTCATACACTTTAAAAACACAACAAATAAATCTATAAATAAAAGCATGATTCCTGCTGAGTTAGTTTAGAGATGATCCCCCTCGCCCTTGGGAACTGACCACCCCATCCTGGATGCCCCAAAACTTGGTTATTTCTCATCCACTAACTACTTTCCATCCCGCCCATCTGCTATATCCCACAGATCAGGTCTGCACCTACTGTAGGGATTTCTACATAAAATCTATCTTCCCACTTCAGATAATGTTGGTATTGGTTGGAATCCCCAGAGGCCTCAGTGGTTGGATGTAGAAAACATAGGACCATGGTGTTAGTTGTGAGTTTTCAAGAGACCAAATCCCAGGGACTGGAGGCATGGCTCTGCAGGTAAAGCATCTGGTTTAGTTCCCACCCCCAGGTCAAGGGGCGTGTACTCACGTTTAACTCCTTTTGTGTACTCAATGCTTCTGGCGTCCACAGACTCTTCTACTCACTTATGTACATACACCCAGACACTTAATAAATCTTAAAACAAAAAAACCCAGTAAACCTGTTTTTCAGAAAAATTACCTAGTTATAAAATTAACTTTTCTGCAAGCCAAATATATCAGGCTGGACCCAACTCTCAACTTTCAACATGTTTCAAGTTGCCTGTCTTCTGTGGTGGCAATACTAGAGATGAAACATGAAAAATACTAGAGATCAAACATGCCAGGCACATGTTCCTATCACTGGGCCCCAAAGTGCCTGTGTTTTCACTATAGTTCATCTGTACTTGATAACAGCTTGGCAAAGGGAAATTTTGTGTCCTAAGCTCAGGAGAGTGACATCATTTCAAGTCTATGGACTAGGCAGTCAGGGACAGGCTCCCAGGACAAGAGCTTCTCTTGTCTTAGGCTGTGAGGGGTTTTTTCTAGCACTCTATTGAAAGACAACTCTATTTCCTTTCTTAAAGGCAGTATGAGAAAGAAGCAGAATAAGAGATGTATTTTATCATCTTATTTTCTTCTTAGACTCTTCATGTCAAGAACAGGCATGTTTTTCTAGCAAAATTTTCATTTTGGGGTATATCTGTATTTCCTCCAAATCTGAGTTAAAAAAAGGGCAGAGGTTGGAGCTAGCTCACTATGGTGCTTCCAAGCCACATGCCAATTCCAAAAGTTATCCTGAGCAGCTCCATTATAAATCCAAAAGTTATCCTGAGAAGCTCCATTATAAACATGGATGCACAGGTACACCAACTGTGTGCCAACTTGATTCTTCTGGGCATAGACCCAGGAATGAAAGAGTTGGATCAAATGGTATTGCTCTTTTTAATTTATTGAGGAACTTCCATACTGATTTTCATAGTGCCTGGATCAATTTAAGTCCCCCAAGAAGCTCAAGCGTCCATAGGCCCAGTGGTCCATCACATGAATGGACAAATATTATATATAGAGGTCTGTTCAGCTACAGTTAAGAATATAAATATGTTGTTTGCAGGAAAACAAGCTTCTGTAGAGTATGTTAAAGGAAAACAAGCTACACTCAGACAAACATCACAGTTTAGCATATGTGTGTAGAGACTGTCAAGGCTTCTTTGGTTCAACCGTGGTACTCCCACGACGTCACCTAAGACTGGCTTCTCTAAGAAAAGAAACTGAGATCATTCACAATCATCAAATGGGTCAAGTAACAAGAAAGTGTGATCTGAAGCTGCAAAAACAAAAACAAAAACAACAACCCACCACCACCACCACCAACAACAAAACATAGGCAGACTGATCTCTGGGACTCAGAGGAGACAGAAGGCTAGCCTAGATTATACCTAGTATTGGGTATTAGAGACAGATGGACTGTTAGCAAGCCAGTTTGGACTAGAATTATGTCTGTTCATAAAACATTTATGGCATATACATTACCAACACTGTAGGTGGAGACTGCTCGTCCGTTTCTCGGCCACCCAGACCCAAATAACACAGAAACTATACTAATTACCACACTACTTGGCTAATAGCTTAGGCATATTTCTAGCTAACTCTTACATCTTAAATTAACCCATTTCTATTACTCTGTGTATTGCTATGAGGCTTTGGCCTACCAGTAAGGCTCTGGCTGGCATCTGGCGTCTTTCTCCTTCTGGCAGCTACATGGCATCACCCTGACTCTGCCTACTTTCTTTCTATATCTGTTTGGATTTCTCACCTGTCTTTATTCTACTAAGCTGTTGGCTGAGTTTCTTTAATGACCAATGGCAATAAAACATATTCATAGCATATGGAGGGGAATCCCACATGACAACACCATTGAAACAATGCTACACTTTGCATAAAGCCTGGATTAAACAGTGCAAACTGCAGTCTGGGATCCACATCTGTAAATTCAGCATCTCTATTTGGCAATTTGCCTCCCTGTTGTGAATAAATTCCTAACAAGAAACAACTTGTGGGAAACTGGGAAAGGTTTTATTATTTTGTTTCACAGTTTGGTAGGATGCAGTCCCTCGGGTGGGAAGAACTGCTGGTAGGTGGATGGAGAGGTGGTACAGGAGTACTAAGGAAGCTGCTTATTACATGACACCATCAAGGAGTAGAGATGTCCAGAACAAGGGGTAGGGTTATGCCCGAGTGCCAATCCCCAGAACCCCACTTCCTCTAACTAGCCCTGATCTCTGAAAGTACGGTAACTTCCCAAAATAGCCACTAGAGAGGGCCATTTATTCAAACATATGAACTTGAAATTTTTTTCACACTTAAACCATACCAACATCATTCTTAAACATCCATAATTATACCAAAAATGAGCTTGGGGAACACCAGGTTCTGGGCCTTTTGAAAGACTTGAGAGTGTACTACATAACTGATTTGGGGCAGAATTCATTCAGCACTCACGTTCTACTAATATCAAAAGGAGCTTCTGACGTGATGAAACTGCCCAGTCTTCAGGCAGACATGCAATGATGGAACCAAACTCTTAGAGCAGTTAATGAATCTTGAAAATCCTGTGCTTATTCTAGTTAATCAAATGAAGAACTAACAGCTGCAAAATTAAAATAATAACTAACTTAAGGGTCATACTTGCTTAGGTAAGGAAAAAGTAAATCCTAAATTTTTCAATTTTCTTCGGTTCCACCCTTTTTTGAATGAGAGGGTAGTTAGTACTGGCAAGTATTATTTCAAGACTATAGTTAGAGAAAACAAAATAATTCTTAATTGTTCAGATCTTTTAACTGGAGCATTTCTTATCTACTAAGAGGAAAGAACATTTTGGATTCTAGATGTTATCTACAGTTCTTACCCATTACTTAAACAGATAAAGGATATCTTCCTAAAATAGAAAAAAGTATTGAGCCACGCCTTCTGGCCCAACATGACCTTTAGAGCCTTGATACTGTATTTTCATAAAAACACGTTTGATCCAAGAAGCAGACATATGGTAGAAGAGTATGAACAAAATGCAAATTTGCATTTGCTTATGCATGACTTCACCCAGAAAAAAAGAAAAAGGTGCAATGTGGGAAATCATTAGCCATCATTGGAATACATAAAACACTCATGCAAACACACATTAAACCCTAGGCAGCAACTTCAGGTCCAGGAGGGCTGTCCCACTCACCCACAGCTGGGCTTCTGCGCCCACAGCTCCACATAAGCTACGGCTGTCACCCTTGGGAGGCCCTCTCCCATGGGCACACTTCTGCTCTTTGCTGAGATAAGGTGCTAAACTGATTGTCATGCTCACATATTTCCATGTGAGTCATTTAACATGTGTGACAGACACTGTGCTGGATTTACCAAGTTCCCATATTTATTCATTGTTGAAGTTTCTGAAAGCTGTGTTTCTGGCCAAATTTCCCCATAAATCTGAAGGTATTTTTATTGCATAATTTTTTCCCAGAACAGCCATTTTTAAGACACGATGTGCGAATTACAGCAGGACTTAACGTATTATCAGCAGGTCAACACATCTTAAGAGTTAAAAGACAATCTACAAAATCTTGCTGCTGGAAAGGACAACTAACATGAGTTTCTCTTCAGTTGGCTGGAAGCATTTTGGAGAGCACTGTACATTTCTCAAGACAGCTCTTGGAATTCACAGGAAGAAACTAAGGAGCAATAAATAGCACTTGATTTGTAAGTCACAGATAAGTAAATAAAGGGAATATTTAGAAATGAGACTTTAAGACACCAAATACAATAGATTAAGTTATGAAACTTTAATAGTGATGCTTGACGTAGCGAAGGATGGGCATGAGCACTTGCCATCATTTCAACCCTGAGGTGTCCACTTCTGACAGAACTCTTCCCACACATCTGAACACAGCTTCTTTCACTCATCAACCTCTCCTTGTCATCTTTGGTGGGGGGGATTCAAACAATTCTCTTAGCCATTTAGATAAAACAAACATTTAACATGAACTAAATAATTTAAGATTTCCCACAGACAGAATCAAATTTCAATATTTTTCAGAAACCTTTTTAAGATGGTATTTTTGTGTCTTCCAAATGTACAAATCAGGGTCGATCGCTATAAACTCTGGATGAACATCTCAAACAAAATTTTCTCCCATCATGCTAATAATTTTGAGAAAATAATTAACATATGAAAGTCATGCATAATAATAAAACTCTGTACTCGCCCATTTTATCTATCCTCAGTAAAGGAAAACATAGAACTATTGCCTAGCAAGGTCTGTCCATTCTACAGTCCTCTGCCTCAAAAGTTAACTTGAGAATCCACAGGACTCCTCTCCATTTGAACTAACACTTGACAGCTACACAAATAAAAGGTGGCCTGACATTCACTTTGATGTTAAAATACCTCACCAAGTTCTATTAGAGTATAAGGTGTTTGTAAAGAAAGAAAAGAGCAGCAAAGGTAAAGCCTGTGTTTACTGTCGCACAGGAGTATTCTGCCATTGACGGAATAAACTCCATGAGTATTTCATTCATACTAGGACCATTTCTGAAAGAATTTACAGTGAGAGAAAAAGCAAAAAGCAAAGAAACGAAAAAGGAAAGGGCTGGCCAGGCATGTTGGCACACCAGGGATGATGAGACCGGAGTTCAAGGCCAGCCTGGGTTACAGACTCAAAAAAACAAAAACCAAACCCAACCAAACAATCCAGCTTTTTCCCTCAATCATCTGCTTATCAAGAGGAAATACATGTTTATTCTGTACTTTGAAATAAGCCATTATATCTTTACTGGCCCCCATTATAACAGAAAATAATTGAAAAAAATTAAATACCAACAAGGCATCTAATCTCCTAAAGTCAAGTAGGTAAATTAAACACCAACATACTTTATCCTTGGAACTATTTTCATGTAGCTGCAAAAGATTAAAAATGAAAAAAAAGGACATGAACATAGGAAAACCAACAGGAGAGTAGTGGGCATGAACAGGTAATGGAGAATGAGTATGAGCATAGTAGAAACATACAAGTATGAAAATGAAAAAAAATAAAAGCTATCAATGACCAGTGGAAAAAAAACAATATTTGTAATAACACTAACAATAATTACAATAAAGGTGTTTGTAAATAATTTTGATAAAAGATGATTGATAAAACATTAAATGATCCCAGGAGAAATCTAATGATTCAAAAGACTAGTATAAAACAAGAAACAAAAAAACAAGTATGAAAATGTCGCAATGAAACCCTAGTATTTTCTACAATTACTGTGTGAGACACAAGTACAATAAAAAGGTTCACTGAAACAATATAACAGCCAACATTTAATTTTGCATTGGTAACTTGGGACTTAACAGTATATAGTCACATTTTTCTTGACTAGTTATTTAGGATGCTGATCTTGGGCTTCATCTGGAATGTTTTCAATGCATTCTTAACTAGCACCAAGGATAGAAACGACAATGTCACAGTATCAATTCTTGCTTGTCAACCAGAAGATCTGAAGGTGAAGAACTGCACTACTCCATTTTGTTTGAGGACCAAGAATAAATATCAACCTGATGCTACCTTTCTTCTGTGGTTTAAGTATACAAATACTCTTTATGCCCCTACGCTGCAATGATGATTATGACGACTACAGCCAGTTCAGAACCAATAAAACAGGGCTACTGTAAAAAGCAAGCCCTTCTGTCAGAGAGCATATGTTCTGGCAGGAGTCTCACGCAAAGAGGCTCACTGGCTTGCCTAGAGCATCAGTATCGCCAAAGGCTGTTCAGAAAGCAAGTTTCCACAGCTATGCTAGAATATGCAATTCCAGTGCTATGGTCCCTAGTGCCACCACACATGTTCTGTTCATCTATGTTAGCGTGAGCACAAGTTAACTGGCCTGAGTAGGTTACTCAGGCCAAATAGCTGGATATTTCAGACAGACATAGAAGACTGGAAGCAAAGACTACAATTGATTCTGTAGGTACACAAGCACTGTAAATTCCAAGTAAGTAGAAGGCAGATCTTGGAGGAATCACATAGCTGTGCAAGGTCATTCTTTTGAGAAAAGCTCTAACTCTGTTAAAAAAAAATACAGTCCTCTGAATTTCTAGGGAAAAACTGAAATTTCCACTTAATAGAGGAATGGACATGTGTGCACATTTGTGATATAAATTCAAATATATCTACTCTTATCTCCAATGCAAAGTACTATCACTACCATCAAGCACTTCCTTCCCAAGAGCTCTTTATGACACAGAAACTGCGACACACTTGCAGTGAAAGTTAATGCCACTATCTTACCTTGTGTTATCCAATTACATGAATGGCCTTGTTACCATGAAGCCTCTTAAAAGTGAATTTATCTATATTTTTGTTTACTTCTTCAGTCACTTTTAGCAACCCCTTTGAGTATGTGTTCATTAGTTTTTCAGTAATTTTGGTTTAGAGAAAAAGTAACCTATGTTTTATATTAATTTTCCACTTTGGATCTGCCCTACCTAGCAGATATTCTATACTATGAATTCAACCAAAAACCTTTTCAACTATCATGTTTCTCTTTAAGATACACAATCATTTATAATGAATACATCCAAGAAACAGTAATTAGTTGTATTTTTTAATCCATCAACTGAAGTAGGACTTAACCTCAAATCCTAACAATCTAATGGTACTCATTATTACATCTTGCATGTGTCTGCAACTTCACTATACTTTCCTCAACCTGACTCCAACTTGGTAAACAACTGGAGAAAATGAATACTTCTGATTTTTAAAAAAGAAAGAACTTCCTTGCCCTTTCAACATCCCGGTATTGGCATTAGGTTAAGGAGAAATATTTTACAGGCAAACCACACAAATGTATCTGAAAATATTAAAGCACTTATGAAGTTACCCCAAAGCCATCCACTTGAGTCCAATAGGTGTGTGAATGACTGAGAAAAGCTCACTTTGGTGAGAATGGAGGAATCGAGTCATTGTTTCCAGCACAGTTTTCTTCAGTTCTGAATGCTACTGAAAACGAAAACAAAGCTGCAGCTCTCTGGCCTCAGCGACCTAAGTTTAGTCAGTTATGCACAGCAGACAGAAACTGCATGGTTAACCACGGTTATTTCTATGTGGTTTCTGAAGTGAACATGAGAATTCATTCCTCTGCTTTCCTGCACATGTATGTGTGGTCTACGCGTAGTTTATGCACACTCAGGGAAGCCAGAGGACACCAGCCTACTGCCCTCCCACTCACTCCCTGCCTTATTCCCTCAAGACCAGGTCTCACACTGAAACCGGAACTAAGCTGACAACCAGGGAGGCCTAGCAACATTACTGAGGCCGGCCACCTCTCACACTACTGGGTAAATGCAAACATGACTACATCTAGTTCTTTATATGCATTCTGGGGATTTGAACTCAGGTCCTCAAACTTGTGTGGCAAATGTTCTTCCCTGCTGAGACATCTCCCAGTCTATAGCTTCATTATATCTATGTATAAGTCGTGTGGGTTGTGATAAATGAATATATCTCTTAGGAATAAGAGTAACTTTAATGAGAATGGATTTTCAGATTTGGGTGGTAGGTAAGTGCACAAAAATATATTTGATATTAAAAGTATAAAACCCAATATGAAGCTCCAGTTTCCATTTGGAATACCTATTTTAACTGTACAGAGCTAATTTGGCTGTGTGATCTTTTGGTATGGATAACCTTGGTGTTTTTATTTACAATGCTTTTATAATAAAGCATAAAAATTAAACAAAATAATAAAAATTTCCATTGGATGTTAAAAAAATAAGTTAAAGGATACTACAAAGAAACAAAAAAATGTAGAATGAGGGTGATTCTATGACATAGTGTGGATCTTAAAATGTCAACATGAGTACAGAAAGATGACAATGGGGATTATCCAGATTTAATGACAGAGTAAAGGGACATTATATAGGTGATTACATATTCCTGGGATGGATACTAGACTGAAGAATGAAGCGCATATATATATATGACATGACATGGTCATGGAGAGTAACTATGGTAATATCTTAAGAATCACTGTCAGTTTTCCTGAACATGAGAGTGGTTTACATTATATGGAAGGCTGTCCTGATTCCTATAGGAAACATGAAGCAGTCATGCATACAGCTTCCATTTGTAGCATTTTTATGCATTCAATAAAGTAGGTGTGTGTGTACACATGTACATCTACATACAAATACACATGTACATAAATACACACAAGGACATAAAGCAAATGGCAGCAATAGTAAATGTAGAAGAAGGATGTTTGGGTAGTCAACATTTTAGTCTTTCACCCTTTGGTGCAGAAGCCTCTCTGTAGAACTGAAACTTCTTTGTGCAGATGGCTGCTGGGTAAAGCACCAACCACAGCACCAGCCAATACAGGAGTCGCTACTCACCTTCTAAGATGAAAGATAACTGAAAACACCACCTTAGACAGTTTCTTCTATATATTCTTCACAATGAGATACAGGCGGTTATTAACCCCCAGCAAACCAAAGAAACAAAAATTAAAAACCTAACAAAATCATTGGAAAACAACAAATGAATCAAAATTTTAAACTTAAGTTTTGTTATTAACATAAAAAGCTTTAACAGGAAGCTATTATTATTATAATTGTTAGGTAAAATGAGGTAACAGGCAAGAAAAATAAAACAATGGTTTTAATGTATATTGGAAGAAAAGTTGACCAATTATACCAATAAACCTCATATTAGGAAAAAAGTTCTACAATTTATTAGAGTTGCACAGTTTACTATGTAGGGCATTAATCTAACACAAACTTAAGCACTGGACAAAGGATTTTTCAAGTTTAATGAGGCAGATGTCACACATGTAAGTCCTCTATATTAGAAATGAATGATGCTGATTTATTGAGCAAGTGATTAAAGCAAAGAGAAAAGAAAAAATATTTCAGAAGTAATTAATAAGAAGGGCATCTCTGGGCACATATTAGAAAAATGTTCATCCCCAAGTAAGGGGTGACAGGTAACAGTGACAGAAGATAAAGGGTCAGGAATGTCTATAAAATCATTAGTGCACGGCACAAGCCACAGTGACATGATCACATCCACTGCTGCACAGGGCCTGCAGCACAGGACAGGGCTGCACTTTGCTCATTTAGCTGTCACTTTCATAGAAACATTTCCCAAACTTAAAAGAATAAACCAAAAGGTTTCTTCATAGATATTTACTCTACAGATACCTTGATTTAAAAATTTTCATTGACAGCTATCCGTATTTTTGATGAAATAGGACCACTACAGACAGCTGTCAATGAAAAATTTTGTTGTTTCGTTTTTTCAGACAGGGTCTCATTATGTAGCCTGGGTGGCATGGAACTCACTTTTTCAACTAGGCTGGCCTCAAACTCACAGAGTGCTAGAATTAGTGTATAATTTATCACATACAGCAAAGATTTTCTCGAAATACAACTTGCATGGGATTTAAAACAAAACTATTTGTGATCCTAATTAGCCCATCTTCTACCCTTGTCATGTCACTTGAAGGTGAAAGACCAGTGCTTCATTTTCACTGGAACTTTTCTACCAAGTATTTGCACGCTTAGCCAAGTAAAGTCACTTAGACAAAGTTCATTCAACTCTTTATACACTCTACTATATGATAAAAAATATATATGCATTGCAAAATTGGTAACTTTTTTCATTTTGCCACTAATAAACTTATAGGGTAGAAGCATACTAAAAAATATTTTGTTGATGTTTTAACACAAAGATATCAAAAATTAAAGTGGGAATATAGTTGTAAATAGGAACTTATTAAAATGAAAATACAATATGACTTAAGAGGAAAGTATATCACTTAAACCATATTTAAATTGGAACAAAAGATTATAGTCTAACTGCTAGCAAGGTTTTATTTAAAATATCTAAAATGTGACACGTAAATTAAAAATTTAACTTTACTATTTGATGATGACATAGTAAAGTTAAATTTTTACTTTAAACTCAAGTAAAATTAAGGGTGAAAAAGAGCTTTAAATATGAACCTGTGAATTAATCACTCTTAAGATTATCTGCCAAAGATGGAAGTCATTTGTCAAAAAAGGAAATAGACAAGTCTTGGAAATGAAAATGTAATTTGCATTCACAAGAGGAAAATTTAGTTCTACTAGTTCAATATGGTACCAAAATTTTAGATTATTTAAGCACTGGTATAGTACAACCAGGGAAATTATAAATATTTATGACTAAAATATCAGTGGAAAACCTTTTTTGTATGGATTAAAATAATTCATTAAAATTACTCCTAAATAAGCAAAAACAATTTCAATAGAACTACAAATGAGACAGAGACAAACAGAGGGAAAAAACTTAAAAACTCCAGTTTGAAACTTAATAATAAATATATAAACTATTAAAAAAGTCAGGAATATAAATTACTTTCAAACACCTACTTAGAGCCATTTTAATGAGAATTGAAAGATACAATGTGTCAAGACATCTTAAAAAACTAGTGGGGTGAGACAAGTGAAGACTCTGCAAACGTAGTGTTAGCTCATTTTTCCCGTTTGGAAACTTTCTATGCATTGCCTCTATCTTTGGTGTCACTACTACCAAAACAGATACCACTTTAAAACCTGATCACCACATTCAACTAGGAAAAAGTAAAATCAACATTACTTCTTTAAAAATAATACATAAAGACTAATTTTTGTCTCATCGTCAACAATACCTGGAACATCATGCCAAAATACAAAAGTTTAAGGGAACATTATTCTCCTCTAACTGCACAAAAAATGTGGCTACTGTATGCTGGTGTGATGACAGCCAGTAGTGGGCAGAAGCTACAGAAAGACATAACATACATAGGTTTTGCTCACAATTAGTAAAAGAAAGGTTCAATTTAATGTGACACTACAACAGGACAACAATGCCTTCGGGTCAATGTGCTACAACTTGATTTTCTTGCAGCTTAAAGAGATAGTGTACTTAAATTTACACAAAACATTAGCAAACATGGTAGTTGTTCATGATTAAAATAAAACAGCAATGTAAATTAATTTAACACAGTGTTAAATATATTCACATGATCACCATTGTAATTAAAATGGTCACTAATGAAGTTACATGTCAATATATGTACATAACATTTGCCACAGCAGTTTTTGAACTTTTGAGTGTTGCAGACCAGGTAATTTTACAAGACAATAATCTTGTAACGATTCTTCATATTATGAAAGGAAATAAATGTTGTAAGTAGTTTCATTCCTCTGGGGGAGGGGCAGACCTCTAAAAAGTCAGTGCAAATTGAAGACAGTTCTAACTTCTTGAGTATTTGAACTTGTTGACCAAGACAGATTCCTATGAGCTGAGGAAAAACAAATCTTAGGATGTTAATGAATCTCCTAACATTGTCAATGGCATTCAGCAGAAAACATGCCACAAGAGGAACATCAAGTCCTATAGCAGAGCCTTCTGAGAATATGCTTGCTGTGACTGAGGTGGCTGTTGGCTTCCTCCTCCTTGAGGCAGGGCTGACGATGTTAAAGTATAGTTTGGCACCTGGGATATATTAGGTCCTGCGTTCTGGTATATGGTGACATCAGCAGGCACAGGTACAGCAGCAGGAATAGGTACAGGTACAGCAGCAGCAGCAGCAGCAGCAGCAGCAGCAGCAGGACTATATATTGAAGCCTGACTGGGATACGAGTTTCCTTGAACAGAACTAACCATTGCACTGTGGAGGGAGGAAAACAATTAGCTAAACTAAATAATGAATTGTGTACCCATTCAGATATGAACATGAAAACTACTAAACATCTAGTTACATACATTTGATAATTTATTAAAGTGTCACACACTGTTATGTAAGCACTGGGATACTATGAAGGAAGAAAAGTTTCTACTATGAAAGAGCTTGTATTTTGGTAGAAAAAAGATAATAAATGTATAGTATGTCAATGGTTAAAGTCACAGTGAAGAAAAAGAGCATGGTAAATAGTACCAGTAGTACCTGGGACAAAGGATTCTCATTTATGTAGGATGCAAGAGGGAGGCCTTTCAGATAAGGCGTCATTCAAGGAAAAATCTTAGGAAAGCACAGGAACCATCATCAGCAGGCTAGAAAAGCACACATTAGGCTAAGGAAAAGATGCCTTTGAGGTTCTAGAATGCAGTATGTTCAAGACATAGAAAGGAGGCCAATGCAACTGTAGCAGATGAGCAAACAGCACAAAGTGGTGTAAGAGATTAAGTGGCAGGGGAGAGAAGGGACTGCAGAAGATTCAGTGAGTACCTTAGCAGTCACAGAGCTACGCTTGTGAGTGAAGGGAAATACACACTTGTTGGTTTTTGAGGAGAAAGGTAAGGAGATACGACTTGTATTTTGACAGGCTCATGGGAGCGGGAACAGATGTGAGAACTGGCAGGTGTCCAGAGTCACAGTGGAGACAGAAGAGTCACACCCTACTCTGAAGAAAGTGCCATTGAAATCTGATAATGGACCAAGTAGTCTAGAATGTTTGGTTTTATAATTGATAAAAATAATTGCAATGGCAACTTACTAAAAGGAGAAAACTACACCTCGGACTATAGCTGACTGGAACAAGAGAAGCATGGGCAAGAAGAAAGAATGGTTTTGGACACCAAGAAAGATGTCGAGTCCTCTTGAACATACATCTAGAAGGCTATTTTGTTTTCTTTTTTCAAAAATAAATTATATAAAAAATATAAAATAAAACACATACATGCCGGGAGGTGGTGGTGCACGCCTTTAATCCCAGCACTTGGGAGGCAGAGGCAGGCG
>LOJH01019111.1:6568-21398 GCA_001685095.1 Ellobius talpinus | reverse complement strand
GACAAGGCAACCCAATAGGAGAAAAAGAGTCTCAATTACAGGCAAAAGAACCAGAGATGTACCCAATCCTACTGTTAGGAGTCTCACAAGAACACCATGCTAACAGTCATAACATTTATGCAAAGAACCTGGTGCAGGTCATTCATATTCTGTACATGCTTCCTCAGACTCTATGAGCCAATGTAAGCCCTGCTTAGTTGATACACTGGCCTTTCCTTATTCTCCTGGTATCCTCCATCCCCTCTGATTCCTATAGTCTTTCCTTCCCACTTTCTGCAGGGTTCTCTGATCTCTGATTCGGATTCAAAGGACCAGATGGAAACTTCCAATTTTAATTCTTTCCTTTTAATGTCTGCCTTTATATCTATGCATCTGCTCCCAAATACTGCCAGATTTTATATATGTGTGTGTGTGCGTGTGCGTGTGCGTGCGCGCATGCGCGTGTGTATATAATATTATTAGGAATCATTTCATTGACATATTTTTTAAAGACCAGTCATGAGTTGTTTTCTACCCTAGCTCTCTGGGCTATCCAGCCTCCAGTTTCTGGCCATCCAAGTAATATAGGGCAAGGGCTTTCACTTACAGAATGGACCTCAATATAAATTAGACATTGGGTGACCACTCCCACAAGTTCTACAACACATGTAGTTAGGACTGTTTGTGGATCAAGAGTTCCGTGACTGGATTGGTATATAGGATTTTCTTTGTGTAGCCTTCAGAGTACTACTCCAGCCAAAGAGACTAGAAAATAGAGGTGGCATCTCCATGCAGATTTCAGCCTAAGCTCTCTACTTTCAGTGAGCTAAGTGAAACTTGTCCTCAGCAGTGGGGCCCCATTGTCAGTTTTCATAGGATCACCTTCCATCCTACCATCAGTCTGAGTCATTTAGAGATCTCCCTGGGCCCTCCTAGACCAAATTTATTTTAAATTTGTTTCTGAATTCATGTTTTAAGTATATCTTTTAATAATTCCTGAATTTAAGAACCAATTTTTTCCACCTTGAAACAATAAAAATTTAAGAATTAAGATTCTAAAATACATTAATATCTGTGGAACTACAGAAAAACACACTGTATTCTAATATGAAATGAATTGGAAAAATGTTTGGTCTAGATATACACTTTACATACCAACTGGAAAGTCTTGGAAAAGCTATGGGATGTACAAAACCTTTTCAAAGAGATACTATATTTCCTGTTTGAAGGAAAAATTTGTATCAGGGTTATAAATTTTTATCTTACAAATTTTTAAATTGTCACCTTTAACAATTGTACCAAGTTGTATTTAATGTAGAAAATTGCTTCATATTTTTCACAAAAATGGTCTAGTTTTCTAAAAATATGGTTTTGAAACATGGGTACTAAAGGATTAATTGCTATATAACTCTTCACATTTAATTTTTATTCAGTGATAGATATCAACTCTATTTTATACTTAAGATTCACAATGACTATGAGTATAGTTTTTCACACAGTAGCTTATTTTTTTAGTTTTCTCTAATAATTAGTATTTTTCAGAAATAAATGATAGAAATTGGCTCTATTTTAATATGTAATTAATATATGATGAAATGTATATAGTTTAATTTTAAAGCAAACTGAACATAAAGATTATTTCTAAATACTTCAGGCCATTTAATATTTGTGCCTTATCACTAAATAGTAAATTAATTAAGTCAGGAAGAAAGAATAAGTTCAGATATGGTGATACTTCTGTCATGTCTGCAGCAGGGAGGCAGAGCCAGAAAGAGAGAAAATTCCTGGCCAACCTGAACTACATAGTGAGATCTTCATTCAAAAACAATCACTGAGAAAAAGAATAATGTAGACAGCACACTATATGTCAGTATTATCACTTTGAAATTAAGAAACATTAGGTACAAATTTGAATTTGCAAGAGAATACAGTTTTAACATTGCTAATTATTAGATATTTTATCTTTACAATATTGGTCTTGCTTTTCATCTCAAAAAGTCATTTTAGAAGATTAATTAGGTCTTCTTTAATAAATAACTAAGCATTTTATCTCTGTTACCTGAAAGCAGTAGTAAATTACACCTTGACTCTGCTGTTAATTTGGTGTCCAGATAAAAGTTTTGCCTGTGGAATTTTTGCAAATCAAGTTTATAATCTATTGGCTGTAATCTCCTTCCTTTCTAGTTCTTCTTAGTTATTCATAACGCAAATCAAGCCACATGTGTGATAGATAACCTGTCAGGAGACTCTGCTAAGGAAAACCACAGACACATTAATATCCACTGTCCAAAGGTGTGATGTGGACAATTTCTCTTTATAATTAAGAAGACAAACGTGGCAAACAATATGGTGCCTCATCAAGTTTGGCCCAGGGAAGCATTTCAGGAACTAACTTTACAAAGAACAGCATGAATTCTGCCAGGGAAAAATGAAATATACTGCCAAACATCATAACCCCTCACAATTGCAATGTCAGCACTAAGCACACAGATAACATTTGAAAAGGTTCATATTTAATTAGACATAATATAAAGTCAAGGACTTTATATAAATATAAATTTAATTATATTTAATTAGACATAATATTTAATTAGACATAATATAAATTCAAGCCAAAGTCTTAGAAATTTATGGGACTTTGCTGAGATAATTTTTGAATCAAGTACTCAAGTCTGTAGTATAGATTCTTAGACACAGGTTTTTGAAAGACTCACTACTTTGAGAAACTGTGGAAAGTGATATCCAAAGCAGAGATCGTTTCACTGATCCACCTCTGGAGTCGGTTATCAAACAGAAAAAATTCAGTAGAATGATTAACAAAATAACTGAAGGACCATTAGTCATCTTACAAACGAGTCTACTTAAAGGCTTTACAAATTGTTGCAAGTGATTCACTTTGTTTTAAAGGGGAAAATATGTGGAGTCCTGAAATGATGATGTCTCAATAAATAGAAAAATGAACGAAACTCCAAATAAACAGAGAGCAAAGAACTAGAACAGGAAAATGGAAAATGCACTAGTAAGAGTGTTTCAAGAACTTTGAGTCCAGAGTAGACAACACAGGTTAAAAACCCTTGCCATCCTGTGGTGCAGACACCCAACTACAGATATTAGCTGCAGATGTTACATTAGGAAGTTTTAAATGCAGAATATTCTTTGTCTCTATCCTCATTGTCTCCTAATGCTATCTGATTTTTGGTATATGACAGATCTTCAAAAATCGTGCCTGATGTACCTAACACTTGACAAAAGGGATCATCTTAAAGAACGGCAGAAACCACTTTAGCATCTTACACAAACTTATTCCTAGAACCTTTCATGCATTCCCTGAAAAACATATTTGGTAGAATCAGAGGACTTAAAACTCAGGTTTCAAAATACAATTTTTAGTTTTAGCTTTCACTAACATAACTTTCTGAATTATTTTCTTGACTTATTTCAGATTTGTCTCAGCATTTCACACCAAATTACAATGATCCTAATTTTATTCCTTTTTCCCCAGGGCTCTATTTTACCACAAGGAAGCACTTTTGGTATGTAAGGTACTTTATATTGTGAAATGACTTTAATTATACATATACAGGAGACTATTAGAAACAAATTATATGGTTTTGACAAAGAATTTGATTGTTCAAATGATCTTTTATGCAACTGAAAGTATTCAACATTAATGCTTTGGCATGATTTGCCTTTTTCCAAACTACTAAGTTGAACTTCAAACTCCAGATCTCCAAAGGAAGGTTTTTTCAAAAGACAGAGTTTTTTTTTTTTTACTTTTGTGAATTAAAACTTGAATAGCTATATTGTGCATACTTATCTGCTTACTGAAGCATGGTTGTCCAAGGGAAGTCTAATGTCTTAGGAAGAAGCACAATTACTTCAGAACATTGACAATGGTGGATGTGGCCTAGTGTTGGGCTCACGACACTTACACATATGGTGTTTTTTGCATTTACTACAAGAAAAGCAGTGTGGGATAGCTAGAAACAGACAAACTGATTCTGACATTCCTTAGTTCATGTCCTGTAGCCTTTTTGGGTTCTTCACATTAGATCCTGTTTTTTTCCTAGGCTTTACTTACTTTTAATACATTGTTTCTTACTCAATCTGATGCTGTGAATTCAGGAGACCTTGCTTTGGCACTTTGACAGAGGACTCCGTGGTGGAACTAGAACCAATGAATAGCTTCCATTTCCTTCCTGAAATCACCAATGCTTGGTTTTGCTAGTTCTTGGCGTGGGTAACTGACTGACAATACGGAAACATCTAGGAAAGAGAAATAATAAAGCCTTTTTATTATGACTAAAGGATAAAACCAGAAATGTTTACATACATTATGGAAATTCTTCCATTAGCAGATGGGAAAGTGCAGAAAAGGACATTGAATCCTTTTGGATGGAAACAGTTGTGAGCCTCCATTTGAGTTCTGGGAAACTTATAACGATCATCTGCAAGAGCAAACCATGCCCTTAAACCTGAGTCTCAGCCCAATATTTTTTTTTATTTTAAGTCATAGTGCTTTTTAAATTGAAGACTCCTGACTACCAATAAAATATAGGATTTCTACAAACATTTGAATATGTTCATTTTAAAAGAAGGATTCATTGTTTATCTGAAACTCAAACTTAACTGAGCATCATTTGTTGGCATATAAGAAATACTCAAAATCAAATTTTAAAATAATCTCCTGGGAACTGTGAAGTGGGACAGCCCACTACTATCTTTAGTTTACAATGTTCAAGTTGTGGTACCTCTCTATTCATGTTTTTTGCTCACGTGTTTGTGCTTTAAAGATTCCAGATACTATCAGTTTTATTTGGGTTATAAAAGAAACTATATTCTTTTGTTCTGTATACTATTTAATGATATTATTTTCCAGTAAAAGTCCAAGAATTCCTTCCTTGTAAGCAACAGGTAAACTTAATTCACTTGATTTCAATATGATTATAAACACATGGCATAAACCTGAATATGCTGCTATACTGGACCTCATCACTGGCATTACAGATCAGTGGAAATATCACATAGACTCTGAGTCCGAATTTTGATGTGTCCTCTGAACTATGACCTTTCATATGTAATATTGCCATTTGGATACTTCTGTGTGTAAAATGGAACAGATAAAGCTATTAAGTCCCTGAAAAATGATGATTAAGTTTTCTGTTTGCTCTTTTTAAACATAGTTATGTGAGGGATACAAATGATGTTGTTTTCCGGTAGAACTATTTTATAAAACTTGTGCTAAGTATAACCAAAATCTTAGTTTTTGACATATAGAAGAAATCTTTGACATTTTTCTTGAACTAATATATTAACATTAAGGAGGATGTAGATGTCATTCTTTCACCTGGTGGTGGAAGCTGGTGGATTCACAGATACTATTTTCCTGCTTCACAGCTTTAGGTGGTGTAAGTGTGCTTGTGAGGGCTGCTTAGAGGCAACACACTAAATGGCTCAGGCTGGACTCAAACTCAGCACCTTTAGTACCTTCTGCCTCCGCCTTCTCAATGAAGAAAAAACTTTTATGTGTCTCTTTTGTGTCTAAAATTCTTTTCCAGGGTGTAGTTGCCACACGTTGGATGCCAATTTGGAGAGGTACACTGCCCATTTGTCTCCTGGCTGCCCAGACCTGAAATAATCACACAGATGTCTCTGTTAATTCTAAAGTTTTGGAAATTGCTTCTAATACACTTCCTGTTTACTTAGGTAATATTGCATCCTTCTGGAGTCTTTGAAGCATTGAAGACAGATAGCTATAGTTTTCATAGTCATGATAAAAGATAAATTAGATGTGAAACTTTAGACTCACAAAGAAATATTCTAAATGTAATTCTTGATACCTGTTTTCTTATATGTAATTTTATTATGTTAAAATTAAAACCTTACTTTTTATTTAGACTGAAAAGGGTAGATAATGTTTGATGTCCTTCTGTTATTGTTGCTCTTACTGGTTAATGAATAAAGCTGCTTTAGACTATGGCAGGGAAATATATATATATATATANAGAGAGAGAGAGAGAGAGAGAGAGAGAGTAAGCGTAGTCAGGTAGATGTCATGTAGCTACCGAAGGAGTCAGACACAAGAGTCAGAACCTTACCAGTAGGCCACAGCCTTGTGGTGTTACACAGATTAATAGAAGGAGGTTAATTTAAGATATAAGATTTAGTCAGGAGTATGCCTAAGCTGTTGGCCAAGCAATATTATAATTCATATAGTTTCTGTGTGATAAATCGCATCCAAGATGCTGGAAGTAAAAGGGCAGTTTCTACCTAAACAAGAGGAAGGCCTGTATGGCAAGAACTTTAAATCTTTGAAGAAAAATATGAAGAAGCTATGAGAAAATGAAAAGATGCCCCATGTTCATGAACATGTAGGATTAACACAGTAAAAAATGGCATTCTTACCAAAAGCAATCTACAGATTCAATACCATCCCCATCAAAACCCCAACACAATTCTTCACAGACATTGAAAGAACAATTATCATGATCATATGGGAAAAAAACACAAAAATCCTAGGATAACTAAAACAACTTTGTACAATAAAGGAACTTCTGGAGGCATCACTATTCCTGACTTCAAGCTCTATTACAGAGATATAGTAATTTAAACAGCTTGACATAAAAAATCTGTGGATCAATGGAAACATATCTAAGACCCTGACATAAATCCACACGCCTATGAATACCTAATTTTAGGCAAAGAAGCCAAAATTATACAATGGGAATAAAAAGCATCCTCAACAAATGATGCTGACATAACTGTATGTCTTCATGTAGAAGAATACACATTGGTCTATATCTGTCATCCACCACAATATTCAAGTACAAGTGTTCAAAGACCTCAGCATAAATCCAGTTACACTAAACCTGAAGAGAAAATGGGAACTGGCTTGTATACATCGGTACAGGAGACTGCTTCCTGAATATAGCACCAATGTTTTAAAGTAAGTTCTTTGATATGTAACCTATCAATTGGCTTTTCCTCTTGGTCTGTAATAGCTAAATTGAAATTTAAGTAAAAAGAATTTATGGTTCTGGAAAGGTGTCTCAGTGGTTAACAGTATCCCAGGCTCTTGGAAGACATGAGGTTCAGTTCTATCATTCGTGTTAAATGGCTTACAACATCCTGTAACTCTAGGTCAATGGGATTCAAGACCCTCTCTTGACCTCTAAATCCACTCATATGCCTACAGCTGTATAAAAGAAATTAAAATAAATGTGAAAGAAGACTTGATACATACAATAAAATCTATGATTTTCTTTATTACTACTTTTCATATTTACCTATTAAAGAACATTATAGATTCTGGTATACAGTGTTTATTTGAAAATGATACAACATGTAAATTGTTCAATTTCATATGTAAAGACAATTTTGATGAATTACAATAGTGGGCACTGTTATTTATGCCTCTATAATCTCAACAAGTGTTTTGAAATTGTTTTCAGGCCCATTTTTATCACTGTAAAATAATCTTGGATATGTTATTATTTCTAGGGAACTTTTTTAGTATTATTCATTTTCTATGATCCAGTTGCTTAAGTTTTGAGGATGAGAAGTGATTGTAATTACAAGCTATGCGAACACTTTAAAAATGTAATTCAGCCTAGCATACTTCACAAACATGAGTGTGCATGTGTGCCTGTGTGAGTATGTCTGAAAAGGGGATTCTGGATGTTTCTGTACCATTTCTGACAGCTAACTTTCCCGCACTTGGCCAACTGTGCCTATGTTACCATCTGTCACTCGGAGAATGTTTCTATCCATCAGCACTTCTACAGCACTGTCGACTGACAAACGTTAACAGAAAAATAACAAAAGCTACTGTCAGGAAGAAATTGGAGGAGGTATCAAGTTCTTTGGAATAGCATTAGATTTACAGAATCTGCATGTCAGTGGTGATAAATGCCCTTTAACTGGGTGAGAAAGTGAAACTTGTCTCCTGAAGGAACTTGTATAAAGTAGGCTATGTACTCAGCAGTGCCAGTTCTACAAGAGCTTTTTATATTTATTCGTTTACTCATACACTATTTTAAAATACATCCCTGAACCCCATGATGATAAAAAATAGTTTAAAAAATAACTATCACCTAAATTGAGAGGTTTTTTAAAAGTACCACTTTAATTCTCCTATGCCAATCTGACCTCTAATGAGCTGAACTCCAGTTGTTCAGAGTGAATGCAATTTCTAAAATGTTTTCTTTGTAAGTAGATGTTTATCTAAAGTTCATTTCAGAGGACCATAGCCATAACTCCCGTCATCATAACAGCATCAGCTCTTCTGAATGACAGCACTTTATGCTATAAATGGCTTTAAGCCTAAAGTGTTAAGCCTAAGTGTATCTGTGAATATGTAATGTCGATAGTTTTCTAATAGCCCATTGCTTTTCTTGTTTTGCTCTAATTACACATTTTAGAACTTGTTGCATACCTTCACAACATTAAGGGTATACACATAGTTGTGCTATTTGTGGATGCACCTACGCAAACATGTACAAATACATACATATGCACACATTATTCTGTATGTAGTCATTTGTGTGTGTGAGTGAGTTGATGGACACACTTCCTGAACAATAGTCTTCAGTGTAATAAGCTGGTAGCAAAGAAATTATAAAAATGGATTAATTGACTTTGCTAGCGTGAGAGTCCATTCAGTGTTACGATTGTATACATGCTTGTTAATGTGTGGGCATTTGAAATTAGGCAACAGTTCAAATCCAACACATATAAATAGTTCAGTAACGAGCATTTTTGTGATCATAGCTGATTTCTTGACTTGTAGTATATTGAAGTATATAGTCTCTTAGGTTTAGTTTATCTAATCTATAAAGTAAGAATAGTAGCATTTTAGTAAGTTTCCAGAAAAAAATATCCTGTGTCTAGCTAGAAAATGGTATATACTATGTAATAAGTTTTATATAAAAATAGCTCAAATTGAAAAAATCAATTAAAAAACAAAATCTTTTTTACTTGCTATCACACTTTAGAAGTAGTGCTGTCCTGTAACAGTAAAATAATGTCTCATTAATAAAATGATGTCCTCTGAGTCTTGTGTAATATTAGTTTTTATTTTTCTAAATTAGTTATTCTTGTTTATAGAGATAAGATCTAATGTAGTGCTATATGCCCTGAATTTCAAAGTTCACTTCCTCCTACAGAGCTTAGTTCACAGACACACACGACTGCATCTGCCTGTCTTAGATTTTCTATAATTAGAATTCTTTGATGGAGGAAACCATGTAGAGATAGTCATCCTTGGTTATTCTATATTACTTGGCGAGTACAAAATTGTAAAACTCTTATTTCACTGTGCATCTGAAACTTTCCTTTCTGTGTGAAAATTTAGAATTGAGCTTAAATTTGCCTGTGCTTAAAATTCCATGTACATTTAACATAGGAGTAATCTCAATAAATATTCTTATATGTGAGCAGACTGCTATATATGTTTAGTTCAAGCATGGACTAAAATGCTGCAAAGTGAGGTTATGCCTGTTTACCCAGGAGCGCTTACTATAGCAATAAATGACCCATTATCTGGAAAATAGGAAGGATCCAATTAGAGACAGAGTATAAAGTTGTTCTCAGTCATTAGCTGATCACTGAAACTTACTTAACCCCAGAGGCTTCAGGTCAGGTTCAACTCATTGACCAAGGTTGTTATGGATGACAAAATAGCCTGAAACTTCCAACTCCAGGGTCAATACAACATCTGTGCAATAGCTAATAAAATAGATATATTAAGTCAAGCAAAAAGATCAATTAAAACCTTAGTTAAGTAAGAATGCCCAGCCTGATTTAGACACTGAACATTCGGCTCTTCGTGTTGTTTGGGTTACTGTTAAGAGAACGTAGTTAGATACACTTCAGGTAATATTGGATGTGTTTGGTGTCAGTCCCAGTTAACCTATAGTAGAAAAGTTTCAGCATTGAGTCTGTAGTGAATTAACTAGATGATAATTCATTGCAGCAATGAGAAGTGTTACCAGAGGGAAACTACTATTTATGAATCTTAACTGTTTTTTTATTTTCGGAATGTGTTCTTAAAGGACATTTTAAACACAAATTTTAGGGATATTTATGATAGAAAAAGCCTAAACTTGTATTTTAGAGGTAGTCATTTGCTGGGGAGGGTGTTTGCTCAGAATTTAAAGGAAGTATCTTTCTCCTAAATAAAAGCATACTTACCTTCTACTTGGCATAATGAATGTAGTCTCTCATACTGAATCAAAGAACAGGAATATTTACAGAATATTTTCAATGGTCTTGATTCCAATGTTCCATTTCTTGTAGCATACTCCAACACATGTAGAGGCATGTATGGGACCCCATTTAGTTGTCCTCATGAGCCCCAGAAGATGTCAGTGAGTGATGCCAAATGTTGATATTCTTTGTTCTAGATAATTTGTGACTTAAGCAACCCTTTCTGTCTAAGAGTTTCAAGACTTTTACCAGAGCCTACAAAATTGTATTAGTCTAATACTTTGGCTAAAGATAAGGATGATAATTCTTAATGCAGTTCTGTATGAGAGAGGAATAGAGGAAAAGATTTTTGTCTCTCAAAATGTTTTCATAGTATTTTCAAAATGCTTATTTTTCCTTCTACTTTTAGTTTAGATAAACAGAAATCATCCAACATGTTTACAATCTTAAACACATCTTTTAATCCCATCACTGGGGGATTTCAGTGGACAATTTCTGATACTCCCCATGATAGGCAACTTTACTAAAGTACTTTATTTGTGAATACACTGTAAGCTTTATTTTATTTATTTTTCTTTCTTTATGTAAAATTTGTATCATCAAAACAGTGACTCTTCAATCAGACAAAAGTAGTTCTCTTCTGGGGAAAGATAAATTAGTAGCACATCGGGTTGAAAACCCTTCCAAAGTTGCATATCAAAAGCAAATTGCCATTTATAGAGGTATTTCAGGAAGAAATGTTATCATCTAGTAAGTTTCTGACATATCAAACAGAGGCCCAGCTCTGAAACGAAATGCCAAGTTCCCTGCTCCAGAGCACTGCACTTTAGACAAACTATAAAATGCGCTTTATATTTTTTCCCCAAAAGATTTTCTTGTTCAGTCATAACTCTATTGCATCAAAGGTCAAGTGCAGGGGTCCAGCAGCTTGGATAAGCTGTCCACATCTCTACACAGCATCAATCTCTGTACAGATCACATCTGTTCTCCGGACTTCTTGAAAAACTAAGTCACCAACATAGATCCACCCCTGAAAGAGCGAGTACAGAAGTTGCTGCCCTATACTAGGCCTGAGGTTGAAAGTTGTCGTTCTTACTAGAGGGTCTTTTTTTGTCTCATAGATTCAGAAGACCACATTTAGTTTTCATACTTTAAGACTAAAATCCAAGATCTTACTTACAAATTGCTCTGGCTAGAAAACGGTAACTCTTCCAGTCTACGGTCTGTGACTGCTATAAGTATTTCTACTGTCATATTTCAATCATATTTGAAGATATGTCAAAAATACCAAAATATTATATAAAATAACAATCCTGACTTTAAAATGGCTTTACAAATATACACTTTTAATTTGTTGCACTATGGAACAGTGTATATTTTCTACATAGAAAATGTACTTAATTCAAGATTGATCAAACACAGGGATTAATATTGCACATTGTTCTCAAAAAGGAACTAATATATATTCTTAGAAAAATGTTTTTAATGAGTGTATATATATATATATGTTTGTGTGTATTATTTGTGGCTCTCATTCAAATGAACTGAATGGTTCTGGAACAGGCTATGTATAAATTGATTGTGTTCCTTCATACTAATATTAATTCCTTCATCATCCTTCAACAGCTGAGACTTCTTTCTCACATCTGTTACATCAGTTTTGGACCATTATTATGATTATCTTTCCACTCTCCAACCTCTTAATTATGGCACTACACTTTAGGATTCTAAAAGTATATATATAATTTAAACATTCACAAATAAGGGAGGACAAGTGGCATTGATCTTCTGGGCTTATGTTACTTCACTCAGTATAATGTTTTCTGTTTTTTTTTTACCTACACATTTTATGGTTTCTGTTTTCTTTAGGGTATACTATGTATATGCACCACATTTTAATTATCAGTTGATTCACTGAAGGAATGCAGTAACTCAGACTCACAAAGGCAAAAGGCTATGTTCTTTCTTATTTGTGAATCCTACCTTTAAGTCATTAGATGTGAATACACAACCTGGATAACTACCGAAACCAGGGAAGCAAAAAGCAACCATGGAATGGGGGACATAAGTAGCCCTAGCAAGAAATTCAAAAGACACAGGTGCTCTAAGGGAATGATGGAAAAAATATAACGGTTTCATTGGGAAATCAGGAGCAAAGGCAATACAGAGGGAACGGTAAGGAGAAGAAATACATAGCACCAAAGATGAATTAAAAGTCATATGAAATTGCATTATGTTTACTTAAAATGCATTTTGTTTTCTTTTTGCATGTGTGAAGTTACATCAGTTGGACTATAATACTTAGAAGTAATATAGATTATCTTCTAACAAAACCCTAGTGTCAGGCTTGGGAAATTTGCCTTGATTTTGTTGATCAGGAGAGTCAAGGAGATTCCAGCAATAATATAGGTTATTTATGTGACATTTGATTGAGTTCCAGAACCTGAAAATGAGATATGATTGCTGACGGCAAAGCACACTTCAACCACAATGCTAGGAGGAATTAAGCTGGTGTTGAACTGGAAACTTCCTCCCCAAAAGACTCACTATCATAACACAAGGTGCTATGAGGACTGTCAAGAGATAAAAGCAGTCAAGATATGGCATAAGAGCCTTAATAATGGCAGGAATAACAATATATATATATATATATGCATGCCATGAACCAAGTCTATCTTGAGTTGAAGAGCCATCTAATTATACTAAAAGCATACTCAATAGGTGCAAATTCATGCCTATAAAGCCAGCCAACTAAAGGATCTGCTGAGGTCATGCACTCTGGAGAACTCACTACTACCACTTTTGTAAACCTGTACGGTACCTATCTGTACTATAGATACTTAGATTCATCTCCACAAATAAATGTAGCTCTCATCACAGAAGCTTTTCCTGCAGGTATGGAGATTATTATAGAAATTATAGAAATTCACAACTGGTAAAAATGCAGAAAACAACTAATTTTGGGTGTCCATTTTCCATTGCTGTATTACTAACACAGCATCTTCACCTGAGGATCAGGGAGCATCTAGGAATTGATGACAGAATGATTGTAAGAACCAGATGACCAGATATCTGCTGTGAGATAGTGTCTTCTATATGAGAAAGCAAAGCTACACACATGAAATGTCAAAAAATATGGTTGCCTAAACAAGGCTTGCATAAAGATGACCTACTTGACATGCCGACGTGGATAGGGGAAATCTCAAAAGCTTCTACATGTCAAAAAAAAAATCTTAGGCATTTAATGACTGCTGAAAGTCATTTTCAGTGACAAGTCTCCCAATAGGTTATCAAATCTGAAGCATTCAAACCCAAATACCTAAGCATAGTAGTGACTCTTAAAGGCTACATAAGGTAGTATTGACAGAAGCATATGTACATGTATATATGTCTGTCTGTCTGTCTGTCTGTATGTATGTATGTATAGCTGTGTGTATGTCAGGGAATGTAACAATAATAAAGAAAATGAAAAAGACTATGGGGGCAAGGAGGAGTGGTTGGACAGGGTAGAAGGAAGGACAAAATGATGTAAATATAGTACTCATGCACAAAATTCTAAAAAAAATTAATTAAAATATTTTTGGAAAGTTCTTAAGTGTATGAAGTAAAAAATGAAGATATTGATAATATTCTTCCTGGATTCTTTTCTAAAAACAGTAATGGAGTAGTAAGTAATGTTATAGCAATAACTGTGAAGCATATAAAATATGAAAGTGTTCATATGATATAAATGAGTTACTGACTTAGCTTACATTGTGCATACATAGTTGTTGTTTGTTGATAATCATAAAATGCTAATACTAAAATTTTACAGACTGTGTCCAAGTTCAAAACATGCAATTTCTTTAAAGATAATTAAAAATACATTTAATTGCACAGTGATATTAAGCTAAATCACAGTAATTAATAACAATATGGTAAAATCACCTCTGGTATATTAATGGGGCAAAATTGTTCTCTGACTTTATTTTAGATTTATTTTTTAAACTTATTTTTAAAATGTATTTATGTATGATATAAACAGCTGTTTGTGAGTATGTGTCAATGGAGGCCAGAGGGAGCCCCTGAAGTTGTAGCTACATTTGTGAGCGAGTTGAAGTGGGTGCTGGGAACCAAACTCAGGTTCTGTGCAAGAGCAATACATGTTTTTAACCACTAAGCCCTTTCTGCAGCCCCATAAGTTCCCCCTCTTTTTTGTTTCCTTTTTTATTAGATTTTTAAAAAAATATATACCAATCCAAGTTCCCACTCCCTCCTCTCCTCCCATCCTCTCCATACACTCTCCTACCCCACCTCCCTCCAATCCTAAGAAAGGGTCATGCACACTGCCCTGTGGAAGGTTCAAGGCCCTATCACTACATCCAGGCTGAGCAAGGTAACATTCAAAGAAAATAGGATCCCAAAAAAGCCAGTACATGCAGCAGAAAAAAATCACAGTGCCACTGCCAGTAGCCCCTCAGTCTGCCCCAGCCATACAACTGTCAACCACATTTAGAGGGACTAGCTTGGTCCTATGCTTGTTCCTTCCCAGTCCCGTTGGAGTTGGTGAGCTCCCATTAGCTCAGGCAAACTGCTTCAGTGGTTGAACCCCTCATGGTCTTGACCTCTTTGCTCATATTCTCACTCCTTCCACTCTTCAACTGGA
>LOJH01019110.1:0-12424 GCA_001685095.1 Ellobius talpinus | reverse complement strand
TTCTGGCATGCGGGCATACATGGAGGCAGAATGTTGTATACATAAGAAATAAATGAATAAATTAAATAAAAATTAAGAGAGCAGAGGTTCTGTGTTTGTAGGACAGAAGCACACGATTGGCTTAGCATTCATTTACGGCTGATAGTACTAACAGTTATTTTGCAAATCCTCTGTTTCTCAAAAAACACCCACCTAAGGGGCTCAGTGGCTAAAAGCACTTTCTTCTCTTGCAGAGGACCCATGTAGTAGCTCACAACCATCTGTAACTCCAGATCCAATGGATATAAGACCCTTTCTGGCCTTGGCAGATTCCTTAACCCAGGTTGTAAACTTATGCAAACACACACATATACATATAATATTAAAAATAATTATTTTTTAGAAAACACCAATCTTTGGACCCAGGTGCTACCTAGTAACATAATTCTCTTACCTTCTCACAATGTAGTGATACTTTCAATTTATCATCTAAAAGATCCTAAAAATACAAGACTGACCCTTGTATCCATGGCCTACAACACATTCACAGAAAATGCATACTTCATCTTAGACCAACTCTGAGAGCTCTGGAAGAGTCCCAAATATAACCACTCTGACTCAGCTGCCCTGATAATCTTTCACACTTGAGATTCCTTAGGAGATTCAGACACTGGTCCACTTCAACCTGAAGGAATCTTAATCTGGCTATCAAAGTATGCCAGTGGAAGAACCATCCTGACGAGAGGGGCAGGCATCTGTCAGAACTTGCCCTTATAGGAGTGATGGGCCCTCAGCACAGTTCTGCAAAAAAAAATCTTAAGAAGTCACTTTGCAACCCTCTTCTCATGCTTGGATGTTCCTGCTTAGGATGAGGAGACTATAAATGAGCTACTTCTTGCATTCTTACTTGGAAGCCCTGTTCCAAGACTCCAACTTGAAATCGGTAGGTATCTATTGTTTTGAAACCTAAACTTCCATTTTATAAAATTTGCTATAACATATTGTATATGCTCTATATTTAACAGTTTTATATAGACCCAATTGTCTAAAAAAGACACTTGTAATCCACTTATGTCTAAAGTATGTTGGCAGGAGCTCCACAACCTCAAGTGTCCCCAAGATATTTTAGGAGTTTACCAAAAGAGTGTCACACACATGGCCACAACCCAGTCTATAACTGTGCGGTGTCTGTTTTTCCCTTCCTTTCCTGCTCTCACCTATAATTTTCCAAATTCTCTGTTTCCAGATTTGAAGGGTGTCAGATCATTGCTGAGTTCCAAAAGGAAATAGAGGAAATGGTCTTCTCACATATTGCATGCCACATCTGCTAACCAAGCCTCTAAAATGATTCTTTCACAGAAATTAACTGTGGGACATTTCCTACTTTCCATAATCCTTCAAATAAGTTTAATACCCTCCCCTTTCAAAAACAAAACCTAAAAGAGTGCCATTATTTCCCTGACCATTCCTTTTCTTGGCATGGGTAGTACAACTTAGTGTAGGGCCAAAGCTACTCCTGTCCTTAGCTCCCCACAGCCACAACCTCCACAACCCAAATTCCTTCCTTATTTTTCCTCTTGGCCCAGCAGAAAACAGAAATGTCCACACATGTTGATGGATGGCAGGCAAGGGAGGGCACATGTACCACTGGTCATTTCTGACTCATTGGTCTGAAAACAAAGGATGCCCACGATTATCTTGCTTATAATCTTTAAACTTAAAGGCCATTCTGGAGGCGGGAAAAAGCAAAGTGAATGACAATATGTATCTACTTTATGAAAGAGAAGTTATAAATACATAAATACTTACAAGTGCAAAGCATGTCTCCAGAAAGACCCCAAGGAACTGATTCATGTAAGAGGCTACTTCCAACATGAGAAGTTGTTGACTGGGAAGAGAGGTACAGAAGGTTTCTTTTCAACAGAATTTTATTTTCCATAGTTTAAGTGTTTTGCATGTGCCTATATTTTCTATTCAATATATGTTTTGAAAGACTATTCAGTGAAAATACTTCTAATTCTTCAACTTTGATCACTTTTTCAAGTTTCTCTTGGGATTTCCTCACCAGGCAGTATGAAAATTGTTTCATGTAAAAATGGAGACATTAATTTGTTGTCTTTATGAAACTCAAAGAATATCACGGGCATTGAAATGTTGCCTCATTTTCCCAAATCTTTAGAAATCGAGCTACAGAAAGGTAAGAGTGTTGCAAGGGAATGATATGGTCAGTAATTTGAGAACTAATCTATATAATCATCACATGGAGGTATAAATAGAATATGACAACAAAGACATTATTACTATGCTCTCACAGGCAAAAATTAGAAACTTCATTTTCTCTTCTTTCCACTAGGTCCAAGGTATGACTAAAGATCCTTCTACTAATTCTTTTCTTAAATTAGGAATATAGATAAGTCTGTTCTACTTAAGCATTTTAAGCACACATGCACAGAGAGAGAGAGAGAGAGAGAGAGAGAGAGAGAGAATGAATGGGGAAACATGGGCTCATACATGCATACATAGTGATAAATTGGTACATAGACATAGAAATAACAGACACATGGAGACACACACACACGGAGACACACCCACAACTACTCTCATGGCTCTCATCACCTATCTCCAGGTTCTCAAGAAACAGGGATCCACAAGGCTACCCTGACATGTCACTTCCCTTCCCTCCTCTCCCTCTGGACTCTTCTCCCTGTTCTACCACATCCACTAATGGCTCTCCTCAGAAACCCTGTTCATCCCAAAGCCAGAAGCCATATATAACCACAGTTCTCTGCCTTCCTGACCTCTCTTAGTGTCTGACACTATAGCAATTCCTTGGGAAAACACATTTGTCAGTGAATTTCAGGGAATTACTATGCCATTGCTTTTCTCTACTTTTCTGATTACTCGATGTCATTTGTTGGGTTTAAGGGGCATTGCACAATTTTATAATTGTTACTGTCATCAGCTTAATTCATATATTTATATAGGGATATTTCTAGAAGATACAAAGAACACAGCATTTCTTTTTTAATAGAGCTTGCTGGCAAGCAGAGAAGAAAACCAATAAAACCAGCAATTATCATAAAAGCGGTAAGTATCAGGACTAGAACTGTACAGAGTGCTAGGCCAAATGGGGACAGAGCAGGAACACCTAAACCTTTGCAGGATGGACAGAAACATTATCCCAGAGAAATGCTGCGTAAGTCTAAGTCTGAAGGGTAATAGCCACACAGAAAGGGTTTATTCCAGAATGAACTAGACAAGCTGTTCTTTCTGGAATCTCAACGGGGAGAACAGGGCATAAAAAATGGGTCAGGAGAGCTGCAAAGGCTGGTGACTCAAGCCTACAGTTTCTTATTATCATAGCTCCCTATATGCCCCTCAAATGAGAAGCAGAAAACAAGTCAATAAAGGGCATCAGACAGCAGGCGCTCTGAGCAGCTCTCACTTCTCTTTTGCAAGGTACATGACGGTACAGTAATCAAAGCATTTCACATCTCGTTGTCTGGAACATTTGACCATAGCTTTATAAGGAAACTATTAGGCTTTATTCCCCAGCCTCAGCCCCCTGAGAGCCCTGGGTGCCAGTCCATTGATGGCCTCACCAAGCATGACTCTGACAGGAAACAGAAGTCTAGCACTTTTTGTTCCAACCCACGGGACCCTGAAGGGCCTTTGGCTCCAGCTCATCCTTGACACCACGCGAAGGCAGTAGGGTGTGTGGAAGTCTGGTCCTAGATAACATGTAATTTGACACATTCTCTAGTTCACTTCAAACAGTGCCGTAAGACAGTTGTCATTGTAGCTAAAAGCTTCCTGTTTCTTTGCCATGTAAGTCTCCGATATCTCTTACTGCCCCTATTTGTTGAATAGGAAGTTTATGCATGATAAAGGCGAGCCTTCTCTACCTCCTTCTATTCCTCTGTCATCCCCTGCCCTCCTCCCATCCACCCCATCCTCCTATGCCTATCTCCATGTTACCAGTTCACCCAGTTGGACAGAAACCCAGGCAACAGACACTTTTACAGGCGTCATGGGACCTCATCATAAGAAGTAAAGATAGAGCTTCAAGAGAGTTTGTTGGTGATGGAGCTCCAGAGGTAGGAGGTCAGAAACAGTGAAATAATGAATGAAGAAAAGGAGAGGAGAAACCCACAGAGGGACTGTCGTGTTCAGGAAATGGTAACAATACAGGGGGGCATTCACTAAACACATTTTTCCCAGTTTGGTTTTTACTATTACATTGTTTCATTGGTGATTAAAACTGACTGAAAATCTTCAGCCCCAAGTTTCAGGATAGTTCTTTGTAAGAGAAATAATAAACTCATGAATAAGCTTCCACCATTCCTAAGAAATACCATTTTTGATAGCCTCACTAGCATAATTGAATCTTTTTGTTAGAAAAATGGGCGACCTTTCGTCTGCAGTGTAACTTTAGAATGGGAGCAGGGCATACAAATGAACACAGAATGTATGGCAGACCTAAGCCACATGTTGTGTGTGTGTGTGTGTGTTTTAGTTAATCCCCCAAATAAGCTATGTATTATTGTCTTCATGTTACTGGTGAGAAGTCTAGGGGCCAGAGGTATCAAATAAACTTGTCTGGGTAGCATATGTAATGAGAGTAGGAGGCAGAATTCGAGCCTTGAATGTGTAAGTAAGTCTTTGTGTGATTGTTAGGTGAATTTCAGCCACCTGAACTATCTAATCCACTCAATTTCAGGGTAGAGACTTCACACATGATAATACCACATCTTTCTCTGCCAGAGTACGCCCTGGAAAATACTATAGATGTCTACTTCAGCAAGGTTTTAATATACTCTTAATTTTAATGTTTGTTTTCTGTTTCTTCTATATCATTATAAATGTAACCATAGATAGTTCTGCAATATTTTATATGTGCTATGTATACAGTGTTTTCTCACAGTGTGATTATCAAATTTGTAGTAAAGGAAAATGAAATACTTGGATTAATAGTCATATTGCTGAGAATCGGTGTATTATTTGAATGATGTGTATTACCACTGAATGGAAAATGAAAAGTGGGTCTCCTTTAGATAGTACATTTTTCTGTCTAACAACTTGTGTAATAGTATACGAGATAAAATGAAGTCATTTCTCTTGGGTATTTAAGCTGTACAGGAGGTAAAAGAAAGCACAATTTTGTTTTTAATGCTCTCTCTCAACAGGGGCCTTGAAGAATCTATCTTTGTAGAAAATAATCCCACTCTTGGAAAATAAACCTATCTAATATAAAATGCACAAAAATGAAAAGACGTAGAATTGTTAATCACCTTCACTTCAACCAATTGGCCCTTTCTTTTTCTTAATTTCATTTTTGGTTTGGTTGCTTGATTTTTCAAGACAGGGTTTTTTGTGAATATAACCTTGGCTATCCTAAAACTAGCTCTGTTGACCAGGCTGGCCCTGTACTCACAGAGATCTGCCTGCCTCTACCTCCCAAGTGATAGAATTAAAGGCATGTACTGCCACTACTAACTGTCATCTACCTTTGTTTTGTCTTGAATTTTATGCATATGGGTGTTTTGCTTGCATGTGTGCCTGTGTACCATGTGTGTGCAGTGTCCACAGAGTCCAGAAGAGGGTGTCATCTCTCTTGGAACTGGCGTTACAGATGAGTGTGAGCCACCATATGGGTGGGTGCTGGGAATTAAACTCAGAACCTCTGGAAGAGTAGCCAGGCCTCTTAACATCTGAGCCATATCTTGAGCCCCCTTAATTTCTTAAGGTGTATTTATTTTATTTTGTATGTATGAGTGTTTTGTCTGCATGTATGTATGTGCATGCCTAGAGTCCATAGAGTTCAATAGAAGGCATTGGCTGTCCGGGAAATGGATGGTTCTGAACTACCACATGAGTGCTAGGAACTAAACCATTGTGTTCTGTGTAGTGATAATTCATTTGTATTTTAATAAAGAAAACTTGTCTGAAGTTCAGAGAGTAAAACAGCCATGCTGATCAATCTTACAGACCAAGCAGTGGTGACACACATTTTTAATCCCAGTAGCCACCCTGGTTTGCCATAGAAACCAGATGATAGTGGTGCATGCCTTTAATCCCAGCCCTAGAGAGGAATATAAAATAGGAGACAGCTCTCACACACAATCTCATTCTGATATTCCTGGAGGCAGGATCGCCATTTCAGACTGAGGTAAAAGTAAGAGCCGGTGACTGGCTGTTTTGCTTTTCTGACCTTCTTTTGAACCTCAATTTCTGTCTCTGGTTTTTTATTAATCATGCTATGCCTCTGTAAGAGCAAGTGCTCTGAACCACTGAGTCATCTCTCCAATTCCCAGCTGAATCCTTCTTATATGTACAGCCTCCTTTCTTTCTCCTTTTAACCAAATGTCTAGTTCAACAGTTACAGGCAAACATGATGAGAAGTAACTGTAGGAGCACGCCATTTATGTGCATGGATGGGTGAAATGCCAATGAGTTTTGTAAACTGTTCTGGGGAATCCAAATTCCCAAGATCTGTTAAAAGAACAAAACTTTTTTCCTTGTTTTTCAAATTGACTTTAACTATAGGAATCTTTCTTGAAAGTTATCCTGGGCTTACTTTGTTATGTTTGTTTTTTGCTTTTATATTTGAGGCAGGGTCTCATGTATATCTGACCTCAAACTCACTATGTACCTAAAGATGTCCTTGGACTACTGATCCACTGGTTTCTATCTCTGCAGTATGATATTCCTGATATATGCCACCATACCAAATTCATTCTGGAGACTGAGCTCAGAGGCTCATGTATACTAGGTAAACACTCTACCAAATGAGCTCGTTCTCAACCCCTAAATCCATACTTTCATTGCTCCTTCTTTGTATCTCAGCTATTGCAAGTATTTTTACTTCCTTTCCCTAGTTTCTCATGATCTCGTCTAAATGAATGCCAGAATCACAAAATTTTAAAAGTGACCTTCTTATTCTCTGTTCCACCTTTCTCGTTTTGTCAATGATATAGAAACTGAAGCTCATGGAGATCAAAGGACTTGTTTGTGATTTGTTCAGAGATATTCACAACACAGTGTATAAACCCTGTAGCTAACTGTACAAATTATCACAAATGAATTAGTAAATTTGTGGAAGTCAATGAGTTCTCAATCACAGCCACTACTAAGACAGCATCCTCTCCAGAAAGTCAAAGTCTTGCTGCGAAGACTGGTAAGGTATCTGTTGGTGTGAAGAGACACCATAACCACAGCAACTCCTATAAAGGAAAACATTTAATTGGGACTGGTTTACAGTTTCAAAGGTTTAGTCTATTATCATGGTGGGAAACAAGGTAGTACACAGTCAGACATGGTACTGGAGAAAGAGTTGAGAGCTCTACATCTTGATCTACAGGCAGCAGAAGCAATTGTGAAACTGGGCATGGCTTGAGCATAAAAGACCTCAAAGTCTGCCCCACAGCGACACACTTCCTCCAACAAGACCACACCTACTCCAACAAGGCCGCATTTCCTAATTTAGTGCCACTCCCTTTGGCAGCCATTTTCTTTCAAACCACCAAACTATCTTAGGTTCTCCTGAAACTGAAAGTTTTGATGACATTGGGTAAAAGTCTGGGCTATAGAGTTATGATATTCATCTTCAAAACAGTTTCCACAACTCTTCCACAGATGTCCATTTTGCTAGCAAAGAGGTTAAGCCATGGAGAAATGAGGCACTTGATCAAGAGCCTACCAACGGTTGAAGAAAGAAGAGGTAAGATCCAAACCTGAATCTTGAATGCTTTTTGCAATAGCCCAAGTTGCTTCTTCCATGATTCTACTAGTTCAAAGATAAAATGGTATATCTATGTTGCTTTTTTTCTGTTTTCGATAAATTATCCTAGATTAACATCCAATTCACTGTGTATCTGAGGATGACCTTGAAGCCCAGATCCTCCAGCCTCCACCTCCCTAGTGTCAGTGCATGTATCACTGTTTTCAGGTGAATTCTACTTTTTGAAAGACAGAAAATATATTCAGCAAATTAGATATGCATGCACACTGCTTTTGTGTTTTCTTCCCTCAGCTATTCGTTCACTGATTAGTAGACACTCGAAACACAGGCAGGCATTAATGTGTTCATTAATTTCTCTTCAGAAGAAAGAAGAATGGAACCTTCCAGGGAGTTCAGGGGAACTATCAAATACAAGCTCTGGTTACTGATTTAGGGTATGGAAAGCACTTAATATGTTTTTCTAGGGTGTATACTAAGAAAGAAAGGGGACTTGAAAAGAATCTGAAAATAGCATGATGATTAAATAGTCAGAAAGGAAAAAAATACACAAAGGAAATTATTTTGTCAACTCAAGAGAAATCAACAAAATAATAGTTTTCCAGGGTATGAAAGACCATTATCCTGACAATGATGACAGATTGTTCGCTATTTCCAAATAGAATAAAACCAAAGGAAACATAACAAAACCTGGAGGGTTTAGTCTGCTAAACTTGAAATTTAAAATTTTGTTTTTAATTTCATGGTAGGAAAAGATGGAATTTCAAGGACAATGGAATTTTTTATCTCATGAAACTCCATAAAATGTTGTTTAACACAAATTGGAGCTATGGTTTTCTCTAAGTAAGGCACATATATGGAAAAGTCTGGAGAAAAACTGACTTTAAAGTCTCTGAAATTTCCAAAGTTCTATAAAATAAGGCATGTTGATATCATTTTATTAAGAATCTAATCACATCATTCCCTACATAAAATAGTTCCTGAGAGGCTGACCAGAATTTTCACAACTGCAATCCCGGAATCACAGCTTTGGTCCAATTCTCCCACCTACCTACATGTAGTCAGAAGTAGGCAGAGTGCCATGTCAAAGTTCCAGTGAACAGTGTGCCAAGAGTCCAGGGGTGTTCTCAAGATCACAAGGACCTAGTGGGTAGAAATTAGCACATACAAGCTAAAGGATGGGCTGAAGGGAACTCGGCAGAGTACCAGCAATGTTCAATAGCACCCTATGGACTGTGCTCATCATTTAATACACCATCAGCTAATCAGGTCATGGTCCAGGCAATTTGTTGGCTCTCTGAGGCAGCACTGACTTCCCTGAGTGTGTTCTCTAATACGGCTAAGCTTATTTGATTTTTGTCTACCTTACGCTTTGCTATCATCACAATTTTAGTTTGAAAGGATGGTTAGTCCTTTGGAAACTCTCAGTTGTTAATGATTCCGGGGAAAGGAAATAATTAGTGATGAAATAGCAAGACGAGTAAATTTGATGCTAGGTCTGATATGGGGCAGTAACTGAACTTCACAGGCAAAAAAGGAAGCGGGTTAAATCCCGAGGATGACCCTCAACCCCATTCAACTATACTTGACATTCCTTCCTGACAGGACATCAGTGTCACGAAAGGCTGGAGGTGGAGGAGTCTAAGATATACAGGAAGCACCTGCTGAAAGTGGGGCAACCAACACTTGGGAGGCAGAGCCGGGAAGATCTCTGTGAGTTCGAGGCCAGCCTGGTCTACAAAGTGAGTTCCAGGACAGCCAGGGCTGTTGCCCAGAGAACCCTGTCTGAAGAAGGGAAGTGGGACAACTGTATTGTTGTATGTCAGAATATTCCATTACTAAACCTTTCCTATGCATTAAACAGGAGAGTCAACTAATAAACCACTTATAGCAAAACTAGTTTTTAGGCTCCTATTTCTAGACCTCTTACAGCTTTTCAGTGCATTCATTCCTTTGCCTTTTACCTCGGATGAATTTACCTCTGATGAGTTCTTAAATTGTTATAATCTGAAGAACGTTTGACTCTTCAAAATCATTTTGTAAGTTAACTATCCCCAGAGTACCTAAAACTTGTGTGTGTGGGGGGGGACTTTTCATTTTTATGCTCCAATAAGCCATATGGGCCACACTGGATTTTCTAAAACATTCAGAAAATTGGAGAAAATATCAATCTTGGATCAAAAGTGAGAATAAGAATTGTAGAGCCTAAGAAACTTAGAAAGGAACGAGAGTGGTGCCGAGAAATGACAATACAGACGCTCACAGTAACAGAGGCAAGGTTTCAACAGCACAGTCTGAACAAAAGAAAAGAAAGGCTGTGTCTCTGAAGCATGTGTGTGGATCTTTCAGAAATTTTATTAGACAAATACATGTCACATGTTACTACCTATCAAATCTGAGTTTGTTGGATCCAATCTTTTAACTTAGCCTTGTTTTACCAAATGTGGGACTATTTTATACAGTCAGATAAGGTCACAGGTAGACAGCATATGTAATTTGATATTAAACTTGTTCTACAATGTAGCTGAGCTAACTGACACATGACGCACAACATCTAACTCTTTTCCCCATTGTGTTTAATACTAAAGAAAAAAACAAGCTTTAAAGGCATCTGCAACCTAATTACCATGAACTTCTAAAGATTGTCCCAATTCTATTGTCATTCTAGAATCTTACAGTAGAGAGAACTGATTGAAAGAAGTAGGTCATGGCTATTGCTGAACAATAGTTCTTGACATTTTTAAAATTATCATTGCTCTGGGGGAAATGGTTTTCCTACTAAATAAGGATTTAGCATAACATTTGCTATTTTTCATTCACAAAGAAACCGTTCACTGCAAAAGGTTGATGGAAGGCTGCAAAACCAATATGCACTGTCGGGATGTATGTAAATGCTAAAGGAGCACTAGCAATTGTAGGCAGTTTGCACTTGCTAAAACTTATTTTCAAAAATAACCTATAGCTGAAAAGATAAAACAAATGTATGCTATCGGGAAAATAAGTTATGTGTGTTGGCATACATACCATACAAATGACAATACCATGAAGTTAAATAAAACAAGTTCCAACTGATAGGCAAATACCAATACAAAGGTTTAAAAAGTAAGGTTTCATCACCCTTATATGGGAATTTATCATTTTGCCTCTAAAACCTGAAAGAGATAGAATCATTATGGTTTTAAAATCAGCATGCAAAATAGTTGAGAGAATCCTCAGACTGAAGAATATGGTTTCAATTAACTCTGAATAAGTCTATGTGATTCTAAACAAAAACAAAGATGCTCTGTCTCCTAGGGTATCTATAGCCTAGGGATGCTGGAAGCATGGTGTCAGGATGACAGTCAAGATGATTCTTTTGTGGTACCTGAGGAAAGACTCACAGAGTCTGTGCTGCCTACAGTTGTGTTAAGGAAAAATCAGAAATGTTTTGACTCCTGGGAAGACACAAGAGAAATGACAGTGGATCATACTCCTAGAGAGGTTCAATAAGAATGAAAAATATTCAGGCATTCATGTGGTTGTAATGAGTGTGACTCCATCAAGACTACAGGTCGTTCATGGAGGACAAAGGCTACCCAAAACCACAGCATCAGTTACATTGTGTAGTAACCAACAACAGATGCATGAGATGGTTGAATATCTGAAGTTTCTTTGCCTGGATGATACTGATGACATCTAGGACTTCAAAGATCAACAAAACGGAAAAGAGGGGGAGGGGGAGCAAACAGAAGGCAGGTTCTATGTTGTGGGAATTCTGATCGCACTGTAACACTTTGAGACTGTTAAATAAAGTTTACCCTCTATCAGGGGCTAGCCGACTGGGCTTGGCCATAGAGAAACCACCAATTGGGATAGAGAAGACACACAGGACGGAAAGGGGAGGGACTTGAGTTTGAGGGGTCTTTTTGGTTTCGGCATAAGTGAAGGGACTTGTCTCTTTCTAGGTCAGTGTCCAAAAAAGCCAGGTCAGCTGGTTTTGCTTCTCTGCTTCTTTGATATAGCGGGTTTTCACCCTCATCCACATCTAACTACTGAATCTTTGTTGGTAAACAGAACGGTGGAGAGAGACTTAGTTTAGAGTGGAAGGCCCTCCAGGTCCCAGTCTGAGTAGCCAGAGGGGCTTTGACTGTGCCGGGCTGTGGGGCCACAGATGATAATTAAAATATCAGTCGATTCATGTGCAGCTGCTAAATTGACAGGAAAACATCAGTTCTGTATTAGCACTGCGAGTTCTGTGACTATAAAATTAGGTTTGTAAATAAAATTACATAACGAGCCATCTATTCATCAGACATCATTTATTGATGTAGACCTTAGAAACACTCACAATTCTCCAGTTAGAGCCATATAGTTAAGTCCTAGAAACACAAACACTAATAAGGACAAACCCTTTTCTCAAACTAATTACAGACTCACACAGATGTTAGTGGATTTTTAATGTTATGATAGATCTCTGATTAAAAAAATAACGAAAAAAAAACACTTAAAAGGGGGGAAATCTTTATTTTAGTCTGAGTTTCAGAGGTGTGACTGATACTGTGTGTTATGGTTTTTGTCTTTTTAAGAGGCAAGCCACACCCACTCCCAGTGACCCTGCCAACCTCCCCGGACCATCTTGGATCTCTGTTCTCTGTTCTCTTTAGGCGCTGCGTGTCTCTCTCTTGGGGCCCCTCTGTCCCTCTCTCTCTCTCTCTCTCTCTCTCTCTC
>LOJH01019109.1:4224-15835 GCA_001685095.1 Ellobius talpinus | reverse complement strand
TAGCATCAACTAGAAATAATTGATATGTTAATAGTTATTGATTCAGGCAACTTAGGTTTTTGCAGTGGAAACTTCTACCCTACATGGGTTCCCTCACTCTCTCTCACATGCCAGGTAATGAGCAGCAGCGAGTAGCAAGCCAAGGAAGAGTCATTCAGCTCTCTCCAGCAGCTCCTCTTCCTGAAGATCTGAGTTTGATTAGATCATGGGTCAGGAACTAGGATTCACGGCTGAATAAGGAGCCTTATAAACAAAGCTACTGACTATGCTCAGCAAATAATCCTAAGGTAGCAACATTCTGAGCTGTCTGCCCCCTCGTGGGAACTCCTGTGAGAGCAGTCTGTGCACACCTTCCCTTTAGAATGGCTGAGTTCTCACTCAGAGATGTCCTTGATTTGCATCAGCAACATCCTTGACTTCTCTAGATCCATCCACACACTCTCTTTGTTCTCTACCAGGGGCCGATCCCTGCTTATACAAGAATGGTGGCTGTGACCATATCTGCCAAGAGAGCTTCGGAACTGCTCGGTGTCTGTGTCGTGAAGGTTTTGTGAAAGCCCAGGATGGGAAGATGTGTCTTGACCAGAAAGGTAATTAGTTACTGGCTGGTAATACAGCATACTGTGCAGCTGAATTATCCCCTCCCCTCCGGGCTCCATAGAGTGGGACATCCATGCTTCTGCTTTTGATGATTGCAGTGTTTTGTGCTCCTGGTCTTAAGGAATGCTGCGTGTGTTTGGGTTTCCTCATTCTTGCCCCAGTGAGTTTTGTTGTTGTTACTCCTTATTATAGACTAAATTAGACTGACTTCTCATTGTAAAGGATTTAAGCTTCATATTCTCCCCATTTGTAGTGGACTGTGCTGGGGCTTAGAAATAAATGTCCACATTGTGCCACCTCCCAGCGATGTTTAGAGCCAGTTTGTTTAGAAATGTTATGTTCTTAATTTTAAGGGCTATGAAAGGCAGTCCCCTTCCCACACTATAGATCCCAGTAGGAAAACTTGAGTCCTTTAGAGAAATAACTTTAAAGTACCAAACAGGTACAGGAGGTGCGTACCGAGAAGGCTCCTGATCCACTTCTTTGCAAGTGGTAGCTGAGAGAGAGAGAGGCGAGAGAGTAAGCCCTAATGACGTACGACCTTCCAGCCTTCAGTGCGTGCCCAAACGAGGCATATCTGGAGACATCTTTTCGTGTCTTCCTCCCAAAAATGTGCCAAAGATAATTTATATTTTGTTAAGCTTTTTTAAAAAGTGCATAATTATCTGGTACGCGTGTTATAAATATAAGTTAAGTGACAGATTGATAACAGTGAATGGATCGCTCTGTCTGTGGAGTGGAGGTGGATGTTGGGTTTTCAGACATTTTTCCTTTATTAATTTCTTGCCTTAGGATAATAGTTTCATGCCTCTTTGATTCAGAACTCCTTTATGCTCTTTAAAAGACTTCTTAAGATCCCCAGAGGGTTTTTGTGTATGTGAATTATATTTATCAGTTCTTAGGATATTGAAAAATATAATCTTAATTCAAATGATATTAAGAGAATCCTACTGTTTCTCAGCATAGCATAGTTTATGGTAACGACTAAATATGCATGTTTTCTGACATAACAGATAGTGAGAATGGAGCCATTGTTTTCCATGTCAGTCTTGAAGTCAGCAGCACAGACAGCAGCTGGACCCACAGCCACTTCTGTGTTGTCTTGGTTGACAGCTGTGAAGCACACGTGACCTCTGAGAGGCGTGAAGTTGGAAAGACAGGGGCAGGGGGGTCACTTAATAGCCTATTGAAAGGGGCACTATTTAACAGGTTTCAGGGGGAATATTGTTCTTTGGCTGTCATTGTTCTGGGCTGTTCTGTCAGAACTACCCAGGCCCTAGTTTCTTAAAACTTTACCTGCGATGAGGAGTTCGACACGCGAAACAGATGCTGCCGGCTGGTTTTTTTTGGGGGGCGGGGAGCGGCAGGCTTCACTCCGTTCGTTTTTGAGGGACACCTTGCTGGTTACCCATAGTTTGCCTGTCCATCATTCTTTCAGATTAGTCATGTTGAGGGGAGAAAGGGAGGATTTCTGCTCACGACTCAAAAATGACTTGCATGCTTCTCCAGGCGACTATCAAAACATCAGCAGGAACTGGATAGCCTTGCATGTGTGCTACTCATTTTATTATCCAGAGTAGGGAAATTCCAGAGTTAATGGCCAAGAGGTCTGAACCTTAGCAATGCTCACTGTGTCACATTTTTGTTTTCGCTGTGAGGTTACCGAGTGGGTAGTAGAGACCTCAGCTCCTGGCGAGCATTGGTGTTGTCCCCTTTGCTTGTGCTATGGTACCCCCTCTTCCCCCCACCGCCTTGCTGTGTCAATAGCAATGTGAGCATGGCAGAGAGAGTAGCTTTCTACTGTGATGCAGAGAGTCCTGGTACTGCAGATTCTGTGCAGTGGGACCCAGGGTCCGAGGGGCACGACTGAGCAAAGTGCTGCCTTGGGGACTCCATCTCCTCTTCCGCGGAGCAGTGAGCTGTGTGTTACTATAGGTTTTTCATGCACGTTAACTTTAAAGTCTCAGTGAAATCAGGCTATTGTAAATACGAAAGCAGAACAAAGGAAGGAACTAATATTAAAGACAGTTGGGAGCTGGGCGCTGGTGGCACATGCCTTTAATTCCATCACTCAGAAGGTAGAAGCAGGTGGATCTCTGTGAGTTCAAGGCCTTCCTGGTCTTCAAAGCAAGTTCCAGGACAGACAGGGCTGTTACACAAAGAAACCCTGTAGAAAAAAAAAACAAAGACCAAAGAGAAAAGACAGGTTGGGGAGAGATGCTCTCCCAACTCTCTGTTATTGTGGTCTGTGATTCTGAGCTGATTATATTCAGACGGAGCTTGGTATGTTAACATTGTTCTTTATCCAAAAGAGCTCCACATTTCTCCCCATTGGCTCCACCAAACTCTGCTCACTTCCCTCAATCTTATTATTAAAATGAGTCTGAACTCGTTAACAGTTAATCGCTATCAATGTCAATTAAGTCAAACTTTTCTTGAAATCGAAAGGCTTAACTATTGGAGCCTTTTGTCCCACAGGTGACAACACTGAGCTCAGCCATGAGGCAACATCGTTGGACAACATAATTAGGACGGAAGCCCCAGAAGATAATAGTACAGAGTCCCAGCACACGTTAGTGGCTGAAATCATGGTGTCAGGTACGACCTGTGAGTTCTCCCAGACAGCTCTGGTCTGACAGCTTCCATTCTCTCAATAAGAAGCTCTGTGCTCGCACTCCCTAATACAGTATTGGCCAAGTCTGCTGCAGCCCAACCTCAGACTCGGCTCTTCCTCTTCTGAAAAGCGTGTGCAGCTCTGTTGGCTTAGACTTGGACTGGACGTGTTGACAGCCTCGACGCTGAACTCTTTGAAGTGTTATTGGAAACAGAGGTGACAATTAGGACAGAAGAGACAAGTCTTTCCCCACCCATATCTCCTATGGACAGTACTTGATCTGTCCAGCCATTGTGAAAAGTTGATAGCAATTGATGAGCAGTATTAATTGGTTACTTTAATTATTGCCAAAACCCCAGAACAGAAAATGTCAGAATTCCTTGTCTATACTCCATATCTATCAGCAGAATGTCAAATGATTTTTTCAATATGTAACAACTTTAGGGAACATGAGTCTATTACATTCTGTGCTCACTCATAAGGCAAGTAGTTTTCAGATGAGCCCTAGAGCTCTACTGTAAACCCACCCTGTGAGACTAGACGTTAATGTCAGATGTCTTCTTTCACACTTTCTCCTTCATATAGTAAGACAGGATCTCCTGAACCCACAGCTTGTTCCAGGAAATCCCCTGTCTCCATTTGCCAAGAACTGGGATTATTGGGAGCCTGCCACACCCACCTGCTGTTTACCTGGATGTTGGGGGTCCTGACTTTATCCACTGAACCATCTCCTCAGTCCCTTGAGTTAAAACATTTTGTTTAAACATAACATCTGTAGCTTTTAAAAATGTTTGAAAACTCCTGGGTGATGGTGGCGCACGCTTTTAATCCCAACACTGGGGAGGCAGAGACAGTCTCTGAGTTCTAGGCCAGCCTAGTCTATGTTCTAAGACTGCCAAGGCTACACAGAAAAACCCCGTCTCAAAGACCAAACCTAAAGAAAGTGTTTGAAAACTCAGTGAGAGGACAACTGACTTTGGTCCGCAGAAGAGATGTACAGGGCACTCCAGGGCTGCATGTTCCACCGGTGTGATTTCTGATGGTAGAAAGACTTATATTTTTTAGTAACAATGATAATTAATATTTGTATAAACATTTAATATTTACCATGTTTTAAATTATATTTTAAAATTTTTGTTCACACTGTGTCCTGTGATTTTATAGATGTAAAAACTAAGGCTGAGTTGTATTTATTGGTGATCTGACTAAAGATTCTGAAAATTAGGATGACACAGGACTGGAGAGAGGACTCGGTTGGTAAAGTGCTTACACAAGCGTGAGGACCTGCGTTAGGATCCCTAGGACCCACACTAAAAAAAGGCGTGGGAGCTGGCACTTGTCATCCTAGTGCTGGGGACATGGATACAAGAAGACCCCTGAGACCTGCCTGCCAGCCAGTTTGAATTAGCAAGCTCATGTACAGTGAGAGACATTTGCTCAAAAAAAAAAAGAATCAGGTAGAAAATGATTGAGGAAGGAAGTCAGCATCCTTTTGGCCTCCACACACCTATACACGCACACACATGTGAATATGAATACATGCAAACATACAAAAGTAAATATTTGAATTCTTAAAAAAGTAAATATGATCAAATAACCAATTCATGTTGAAATAACAAGTGTCAGAAAAATTTGTCACACTGGAAGTAGATTTATTTGGCTTTTTTTTTTCTTCACACTGTGCCAAGTGCTGCAGATACCAGATTATGCCAAATAATCTCAACCTGCATGGTCACAGCTGAATGTGAAAATAAGCTGTCCAATCACATGAAGCATTATCAATCAATAAGTGGGTTAGAGACCCCTTCCAGACTTACCAGGGACCCATACATGCTTGTAGAGCATACTTCAGAAAGATTGCCACATAAAGATACATGACAAAGAGCACATTGAGGGCTGTTGGGGCCCAGGAATGATGATGCAATCAAACACTTGTGAGGACTTAGGTCTGTGTTTGACTTTGCATTCGCTTAGCCTTCAGAGATAATGCAAGACAGCAGAGCTTGCGTTTGCATCCTTGCATTACTGCATTTTTATCGCTCAGCGGGGCCTGGGTACACGTTAGGTATTTCTGAGTGAGTTTGATTTTTACAGTTTAGCTCCCAGAGCTTCTGGTGTTTGGGGCTTTGTTCCTTAAACACTGGTGCTCACACCCAAGGCTTTGCCATGCTAGGACCACTGGGCTACACCTTCAGTCCTAATTATTAAGCTATCACTAGGCCCTTTTAATAAGTAAAATGTTTTAATTATTTATGTATACGGCTGTATTCCCACATGTATGTCTATGCACCACATGGGTGCCTGGTCCTGTCAGATTCTCTGTGACTATAGTTACAGATGTCTGTGCACAGCCATATGGGTGCAGGAATCAAACTGTGATCCTCAGGAAGAGCAGCAAGTGCTCTTAGCCACTGAACCAAGTCTGCAACCCTGACTATGCCCTTCCTTATCATCTTTATTTGGATATGTGCAGTAAATTTTAATTTGCAGAGAATTTTTTAAACAATCACTTTTTCCTTGGATTTCTACAGCATGTATGGGAAGCAGCAACCATTGCAGAAATCCCTGCTCATAATATAGAGAGGACGGTTGAACATTGCCACTGTGTCTATAACTAGCCTGTCGCAGAAAGAACTCTGGTTGTGGCCCGTGCCTCCTCCTGCGTGTCTGTTGCTTTCCATCATGCAAAGTGACTCAAGGTTTGCAAAAGTCCTGAGTTATATTCTAGTTTAGGGTGCTTTTACAGTGGTTTCAGATGCTTGGTGTGATTTGGATCCTGCCCACTCCTGTTCTCAGCAGCCTTGTGATTTGGGAACTAAATATTTGAATGCACTCATCTTGAGTTGTGAGTGACAGGGAGTCACCAAGCGAGCATGAAAGGCATGTGTTCACACAAGAGAAATAAGTAGCTAAGCATATGAAACACAAAAACACAATTACCCCCGTGTCTGCAGTCACATGGGACCCAAATCCAGCTTAGAACATTTAACCTTTGATTTCCAAACGAGCTCAGAAGGCTTCGTTTTATCTCCCCATACATTGCAAACAAACTGACCAGTGACCAGATAGGTGATGGTTCACAGACTGCTGTGGTATGTCAGCTACTCCAACTCCAAAAAGGAGGTGGTGGGTGGCATTTGGGGGATGATTATATGCACAAGTGGTTAAAGCAGAAACGCAAGAAACAAAGAAAAACTTGCTCATATCTGCGGCTTGACATGTACCTCTGTCCCCCGGGGCATTTGCATTTCAATGGGGTATGAAATGAAATGATCCCTGTACAGCATTTGACTTGTATGGATCGTGACTTTGCAGAAGTTGCCAGGAGGCTTACAAGTCAGTGCATAAATCTTGATAATAAGCACACTCTGAGACGTATATCCTATTAGATATGAAACATGATATTAGTAAAATAATAATAAGTCTTTCTGTGAGTCAATCTCCTTGTCGTAAACAGATCTGCTTGCTACATACAAGTCTGTGTTTCGGGAGAAGAATAGGTGGCCTTTCGGATGTCACAATGGTTGGGAATTTTTAAGTGAAATCCTCTCAAAATTGGAGTCTGTTTTCAGCACTGCTATAGTTTAAATGTGCAGATGCTTTAAACTAATTATAAACAAGTCCACAGAGAACTCTCCCAACACCAGATGATTTTTTTAAGACTGAGGTTTAGCTCAGCCTCTGGGAGAGGGAGGCAGGAGCATCTCATGTTAGGGCCAGTCTTGGCTATTTGCTACTACTACTACCTGGTTAAAAAGGATGGCTCAGTGGTTACGAGCACTGGCTGCTCTTCCAGAGGTCCTGAGTTCAATTCCCAGCAATCACATGACTCACAACCATCTACAATGAGATCTGGCGCCCTCTTCTGGCCAGGAGGCATACATTGGAGGCGGAACACTGTATACATAATAAATAAAATCTTTAAAAAAAAAAAACAAAAACAAGCCAGAGCAGCAACCAAACCACAACCAACAAACCAAAGCAATGTAAAACTAGAAAGCACACAAAAAAATACAGCTGAAGTTTGGGCGCCATGGAAGCAGTGAGATGTATCTTCTGCATCTAGTAAAACAGACACGGTGGACAGACCTAACCAGTTCTTTCTAGTTGGAGGCTAGCTCAGACTTGAACTGCAGGAAGGTGATGCTGGAATGTTCTGTCCAGCATGCTGAGGTCCACTTTCTTCTCTGAAGACTGGAAATAATTGCTTGGGGTTTTCACGTTTGCAGATCAAGACGACTGTGGTCCTGGAGCATGTGACAGGCACGCTCGCTGTGTCTCAGAGGAAGAGGCTGCTGTGTGTCAGTGTTTGGAAGGCTTTGCCGGGCCTGGAAATGTGTGTGCCGGTAAGAGCAAAGGCCGAATACAAAAATTTGAAAAATCATGAACCAGAAGCATTCTTTTTGCATTTACTGACTTGAAAATGTCCACAGGATTTAAGAAATCAGGAGGTTTAAATAAATTATTTGATGTTAGGAAAAAAGTATTATATGCACAGAAAATGAGACATGTAAGCATATTTACATATACTACTGCCTCATATTATACTGATACTGTACGAAAATTATGCAAAAAATGAAGTTGAAATTAAGAGAAGCTTGAATTTGAGCTCAAGTCAAGTTTACAAATTCATAAAATAGAACATTTTCCTTCAAAAAAAGCTAGTATATATGTTTTAGCAAAACAAGTAGATTGTGATGGATAGATTTCGATTTTATATTGATAGCCTCAAATTGTAAGTTGATTAATTCTGGGAAAATGTCAATCCTTGTCTTCGGAAACACTGGCAGAACATAATTTACTCAGAAGGACTTAGCTATTTGGACAGGTGAGAACTTGATAAAAATTAATTAGAAAATGAAATTCAAGTCTAAAATGTCCATTTATTCATTAACAGCACCTGTTAGCCCCTGAGGGATTGACTGTACAAAGGCTTAGTCTTCCTTGTAGTCCCGATGCTAATTTCCAAGATTGCCTATCCCAGCGCTTCTCACCCTTCCTAATGCTGTGAGCCTTGAATGTAGTTCCTCATTCAAGGTTGGGTGACCCCCCCAACCATAAAATTACTTCATTACCATTTCATCACTAATTTTGCTACTGCTCTGAATCCTAATGTAAATATCCGATATGCAGGATATCTGAAATGCAACCCCTGTATGGGTCATGACCCACAGGTTGTAAATCATTGCTGACCTGAACATTTCCCGTGTCCATAATCTGCCCACAGATATAGACGAGTGTGCGCTGGTCAGCACGAGGTGTCCTACCACCTCCTCCGAGTGCATCAACACGGAGGGCGGCTATGCCTGCAGGTGCTCAGGAGGCTACGAAGGGGATGGGATCGACTGTCTCGGTGAGAGCACACAGGTGCCAGTGGGCAGGGCGGGGAGGCAAGCTAGAGAGAATCATCAAATGTTGTGGTTGCTGTGGGCCAAGAGAAGGCGAGATGTGATTGGAGAGAGACACATGTCAAGCGAGAAGAAAAGAGAAGTCGTGTGGCCTGTTCAGACAGATGCAGTTTAGGTCTCAGTCAACAGTCGCTTGGCCACAAGGCACAAGCCGCCAAGGAGGTTGTCTACCTCTTTTTCTTTTTAGTTCCTTCCCTGGGGTTTGAGTGATGGCAGTTTATCAGGGCTCAGTGCTGTAAGCCTTCAGTGGGTAACTGGGCAGCACTTCTTTGTGACTGAGTGTAGCATCTGGACGGTGGTGAAATGCAGAGCCGGTGTGGGTGTGTTGGGAGCATGAAGGAAAGGACAGGTGGCTCCAAGGCAGGCGTAGGGTGTTCCTTGATCGTTCACGAGGCGAGAGCTTCCAGCACTGACATCTCACTGCAAAGTACAGAATGATTGAAGGCCCTTTCATAACCGCCCTCCTCTGCCAGGGCCTGGGTGGGGCTGTGGGCTGGGAGTTCACTCTCTGGATGTCTTCTGCTGCCCCAGGTGTCAGCATCACTGCACAAGTGGAGGCCTGCCCTAGGCCACCCTCACCTAGTGCGGTGCTTAGCCACTTTCTCAGGGCTTCCTGGCTCCTCTTCTGGGCTTTTCTGTTCTTCCTTCTGGAAACAAACCGTGAAGGGCAGATGCCCTGATAAGAAACTCCAATGACGGTGTTTTCTCTCACATGTGAAGGTCATGCCTGTCCATTTGTGGATCTGGTTGGCTTAAGCCAGACTTTATCAGATTAGTTCTGTGCAGTCCCCAGACATCTGAAAACCCACTTTTAAGCACACATTTGGCAGGCAGTCAGGAAAATGTCACTGCTCTAATTAAGCAGGCTCACAGATATTTTGGGCAAACAGACATCATATTTCATTTCTTTTGAAGAGAAAATAAGGTAATATTTTCACAGAGACTTAAACTCTTTAGACTCTAGATTCCCACTCTCACTAACCTGCCTCCTATCAAATATGCCAAAGGGTGTCATGACCTTGCCTTGCCTGGCTCCATGGGGGTCCTCAGGACCATGGAAGCCATGGGTATGTTTGTGTTTTCTACCATTATACCTCGATATGTGTCTCTGTGCACATGTGCATGTGTATGCACATGTGTGCGTGTATTTGATAAGTACGTGTCTTCATTATGGTTGCTACTGTTGTGATGTAACACCATGACCAAAAGCAACTTGGGGAAGAGACGGTTAATTTCTCTCACAATCCTAAGTTGTTCGTCATCAAAAGCAGTGAGAGCAGGAACTCAAACAGGGCAGGAACCTGGAGGCAGGAGCCGATGCAGAGGCCATGCAGGGGTGCTGCTTACTGGCTTGCTCCCCCTGACTCGCTCAGCCTCTTTTCTTAACCCAGGACCACCAGCCCACACTCTCACATCAATCAATGAAGAAAATTCTCCACAGGCTCGCCTACAGTGCAGTCTTAAGGAGGCGTTTTCTCAGCTGGGGCTCCCTACTCTCACATGACTCTTGCCTGTGTCAAGTTGACATAAAGTTGACCAGCACAGCAGGTGACAGGCTTCAAGCCAGGCCTGGAACATACATTCTATAGAAAAGTGTTGATGGGCAGCTAAGATGGCTTGGTGGGTGTAGGTGCTTACTGCCAAGCCCAGCAGCCTGAGTTCAATCCCTGGGACCCACACAAAGATGGAAAAGAACCATCTGCCAGCTGTCTTTTGACCTCCGTGTGCACACACACAAATAAATAAAAATTTTAAAAAGAGTTTCAACAGTGCATGATTTTTTTGCTTTGGGGAAGAGTGAGCTCTAGCAAATTGAGAGAGGATTTCTAATTTGAGATTACAACAGGAATTCTGGTTTCGTTTGTTTACATCAATTTGCAGGCTGGAAGCCAGAGATTCAATCTCAGAACTTTCAGAGAAAGAGAGAATTCAAAACCACAGAAAACATAGAACATAAGTTACTCTGATCTATTCAGGATAGTAATCCCAAGTCCTTAGTCTCCATTAGGTGCAAAGGCAATAGAATTGTGAGGAACATCAAGATTAGGAAACCAGTTCTTACTTGCCAACAGACCCTGATCTAAAAGAAACTTAGCTTTGATAAGAGACAAAGACAGATGCACAATGTAAGAGAAGCAGAAACACAATGAAGCTGAGAACTGGGAGGGATATCTGCTTGAGGTCTCCTCAAGATTTCCTGAAGGAAGTGTCCTTTTGGAGGGACTGTGGAGGGTGAATGAATATGAATTAAGCAGAAGTGTGAAGGAGTGGGAAGTATCCAGATGTGAACAAATCATGTGTCTGGGAAGTGGGACCTAGCGCTGGGTTGGGTGTGTGAGTGTGAACAGTGGAACAGCACAGTACACAGATAGGTGGGGAAGCCAGGGTTCAGGTCAGGGACACTTGCTTCCCTGGGACTGTAGAGGCAGCAGCCCCACATGCAGGTGCTGACTGGCGTAGCTCTGGCGAATGAGCCATTTCTGGCTTACAGAAGCCACCTTCTCACTGTAGCCTCACGGTGCAGAAATCCCGGTGCTCCTCCCTCTGTGAAAGACCCCAGTCCAACAGGACACCCTCCTTCTGTTCTTGTTGAACCTTAGGTAGCTCTTTACAAACCCTGTCTTGGATGCAGTCACTGGGAGCTAGGTTGTCAGGGTATGACTATATGGAGAGGCGTTTCCGGTTCTATTAGCAGAAGTCTGAGAGGCAGCTGGCGTGGCTTTTACTTCCCTGCATCAGCCCTTTCTTAAGATTTCTAGCTGCTATTTTAGAAAAATTAAAAGGAAGTAGGTGATATTAATTTTAATAGTGCATTTTATGTGCTCTACCATATCTAAAATATTAATATTTTACTATGCAATCAGTATTTTAGATGCTTGTACTTTAACTTGCATATGAAGACTTAAAACTCTAGTATGTATTCTTTTGTTTTGTTTTTTGAGACAGGGTTTCTCTGTGTAACAGTCCTAGCTGCCCTGGAACTAGCTCT
>LOJH01019108.1:0-11479 GCA_001685095.1 Ellobius talpinus | reverse complement strand
CTCTCTCTCTCTCTCTCTCTCTCTCTCTCTCTCTCTTTCTCTGTGTGTGTGTGTAATGGTTCTCCCATCTTCACAAATAGAAAAAAAATCACTCAACTTTAATATTTCTACTAATCTAGCAGGTGAAGAATGCTACACTAATATGGTCTTAAATATTCAGCTACTCTTCACTATAGTTTGGATCTAAAACACCGCTTTATTAAAGGCTAGTGTGTTAGAAGTCTAGACAGAAGCAGAACTTCTGAGAGGTGGGTTTTGATGGGGTCTTAGGGTTGCTGAGGATGCGCCCTTGAGAGAGACCCTAGGACTCTGGCCTCACTCTCTTCTCTTCTGTTTGCAGACCGTGAGGTAAGTGAGTCTACCTCACCACACACTCCTACCATAAAGCGCCGCCTTGCCACAAGCCTAAAAGAACAGAACCAATCAGTCATGGCCCAGGACCTCCACAATCATGAGCCAAGATGCTGTAGGAATTCCTACAGCCAATAGCCTTTAAGTTACTTGCCCACTGGGCGTGGCCTCTTATACTATATACACGCTGATGCAAAGCATGCATCTAGCTGCAGGATTCGGTTGCTGTTCCCTGTTTGAGCAGAGGACTGTAATCTGTGAGTCTACCCCTAAATAAATAATCCTCCATTATACTCAATTCTGAGCTAGTATGGGATTTCTTTTAAGAGTTCATCTTCATCTGGCGCTCAGGTGGATAGGAACTCCACACCTACCGAGTGAACTGACTTAAAGGCCTAACTGGCCCACAGCCCAGAAAGTCTCCCAACCCCACCCACCTGGCTTGCTTTTACCTAAGCGGTTTTTTGTAAAACCCCCATCACAGTAGAGCTAACTACATGCGGCAACTTGGAAATTTCCCAGGCTCGTGCACATTGTCCCCACTACCATGTTCCCTGCCGTGTGGCTACTTGCTCAGCTTCCTGTTTGGACTCCCCTGCCTGTGAGTTCAGGGCTTCTTGCTCCATGCACAGAATTGATTAAATTGCTTTTAATTTGTCAAGCAACGCATATTTCTCAGTGTTTAACCAGCACTAAGGCAAAAAACCCAAAGCGGCTCAGGACTGTTTCTGGCACCAGGTTGCACTGCTTGCTAGTCACGACTCTGCAACCATGGCACCTGCTGGACAATAAAGATTATTACACCTAAAACAATTTACCGGGCCTCATAACATAGGTGTGTCACTGGGGATGGTCTCTGAGGTTTCAAAAGGCTATGGCAGGCCCAGTCTCCCTATCTCATTCTGCTCCTACCTGTGAATCAGATAAAGGTGCTGCTCAGCTACTGCTCCAGCATCATGCTCGCCTAACTGCCAGTTGTCATTCCACCCACCATGATGCTAAATGGACTAACTCTCTGAGACTGGAAGCAAGTCCCCAATTAAATGCTTTCTATAAGTTTGGCCACGGTGTCTCTTTGCAGCAATAGAACAGTGACTAAGACAGCTATCAACACCACATGCATGATGTGGTGATACAGGAATGAAAACACCTCCATAAGTAGACATAACACAAAAACAGTCGATCAAGGAAAACAAACTGCAGGCTAGGGCATACAGTGTTATCTTCTCAGAGATAGGATAATATTCATATTTGCCAGTATTTCTGTAACAAACCATTAGACAATAAGAAATGAATTTTAAATTGATTACCAAGAAAGGCAGAAAAGGAAAGAGAGTGGGTAAGAACAGAGGTTTCTCAGTATATATATTTTTCTTGTTTTAATTTTAATGTGTAGATAAGTCCCTGATTTAAGAATTCTATATTAATGGGAACCATCACTTAACAACAAAAGAGAAAATATAGAAGAATGACCTTAAGAAACTGCCTAGTTAAAAAAAAACTCCTAAGAAATATTAGAAAGCACTTGGTTACACCCATGACATTCATGTCACTATAACCCAATGGGCATATCTAGACAGGCCAGCTGTTACTGTAGCTCGGAGTCCACTGCCGACATCTCTTCTCTCCCAGCAACCTGGACAGCACCTTTTGGTACTCTGAATGCAAGCCAACAGGAGGTGGCTTCCAGGTCAGAACCAGGTTGATCTCTCCAAGCCTTATGACCAAACTATGTGGTGTCCTCAGAGTCTTACCGGGTCCAAGTGGGCAAGCAACATCAATAGCAATACTTGTACTGTTGGGGAGGGAGGGGTCTCTGGGTGTCCCACACTTAGCACTGAGCTTTTTCTTTGGCAACTGGAAAAGCACTACCTTAAACTCTTTTTGACTGATTAGATTTAAGGCCCACTCCACAGGAGAAAACTCATGGCTGATAGGATAAATTTAGCCAAGAACTCATGGCTGGGGAACTCAATGGCCCTGGAGAGTGAACCTACTACCATTCTTTTGCTTAATGGACATAGTATCAAGTTGCCTTCTAAATACATATAACCACGTATATCCACATGTCTTTATATCCATAGATCAGTGCAACTGTCAGGCCTCAGCACACTCCTCTTCCCTCAAGGCTCAGAGAACATCACAGAAGAGGGACAGAAAGACTGTAAGAGACAAAGACTGGGGACGACTATGGCAGAACAGTGTCCCTAGACATGAAGAGGTCATTGCATCCATGAGCTCACACTAGCCAGCTATGGCTGCCTACAGCTGAAGCCAGTCAACTGTGCAGCAGGGACGGGGGATCTGTTAATAACTGATACCTCCAAGGGAAGGGAAAGTCAGTTTTCTTAAGGGGTGTGGTCCTGATTAGGTTGACCATGTGCCAGGACATGCCCCACACCCAAGCATATATGGGCAGTAGTAACTGCACTTGGTTTATAAAAAAGGAGGAGGAAGAGGAGGCAGGAAGAGGAGGAGGAAGAGGAAAAGAAAGAGGAAGAAGAAAAAGGAGGAGGAGGAGGAGGAGACAAGATGAAGAAGAAAAAAGGAAGAAACGGGGGAGATGAAATTGGGATAGCATCATGGTGGAAGCGAGAGGACTTAAATAGGGAGCAGGGTGAATTTAACTATGTCTGTCTGTTTGTATGATATTCTCAAAGAATAAAGTTTTTTTTTAAAAAAGAAACACTAAAGGTGAGATCAGAAATGTAAAGTACTGCCTGCAGCTCTGTCTAGGATATTTAAGATCACAATGAAAATACACTGCTTTGTGAGAATACACAGAGAACAGATTGCCGTGTGGCTACGCTGTTGCAGCAGCTCTCATCTTTAGTACATTAAATTCTTTGTACTCAGACACAGCACGCATAACTCCTGTGCATTCGAACAAAGGTAATCTACTGAAGCTGTACAAAAGTTTAAAACCAACCCTCCTTCCTGGCCAAAGGGCACAGATGCTAATAGATGGGGTTTTTGGTTTTGAGGCAGAGTCTCAGGTAGCCTAGGCTGGCCTTGCTCTCTGTATGGTTGAGGATGACTGTAAATTTCTAATACTCTGTCCCATCTCTTGAGGGTAGGGATAACAGGTGTGGTAGACAGGACCAAACCCTCGGTTCCATGCTTGCTAGATAAGCCCTCTCCCAACTGAGCTCCAGCCCAGCCTCTCATAGTTTGAAGCTAGCCTTGAAAGTATTAGGCATCTGAGACACACTGGCACCTGGACTTCCCGACACCACCCACAGCTACTCAAAGGACACAAAGGATCGGCAATCCCATCCTGCTCCCACTTCCCCACTCTCATCTCACGCAGTCCAGGCTCAAACTCTGTGAAGCCAATGTTTTCTATTTCACCTATAAACTTGGTGCTAAGGATTGACTAGGGCTTTATGCACACAAGACTGGGCTACAACAGGAGCTTTACTGGTTTTCTAATCTTAGGGCATCCGTATCTGCACCTCTAAGACTGTTTATCACCTTTCAACCCCCAGGGTTGCTAAGAACACAACTTCACTTCTAGTTCCAAACTAAAATGCTGCATTATTTTTCCTGACTGTAAAAGCATGTGTTAATTTCAAAGAGAGAGAAAGAAAGAAAAAAGACAGACAAAAGCTGAGAAGCAAATTCCCAAATCCCCAGCCCCAGATATAAGAAGTATAGAACAGTCTAGTGATTAGGAGCTGCCTTTTAGCCAGGCAGTGAGTTCAAATCACTACTCTATCAACTCACTAGCCTTGAAAACTTGGCCCATTTGTTTAACTTGACCCTCAGATTCCTCAGGAATAAGATAAGGAACAGCGTGTACCTCGTGACTTGAATGAAGTAATAAAATTAGAGCACAGAGGAAAGTGACTGGCTTAGCAGGCCAGTACATGCTGGCTGTTCTGACCTTTGATTTGTAAAAACCACAACATATACAATTACTTTTTCTTTTCAGACCGCTATGGGGTCCTGGAATTAGTCTTGGGGTTCCAGGCAAAGCAAACTCTACGGCTACTGACACCCACGAAGGGTGTTTCTGGGGTCTGCTTCTTTGCTGAATCTCAAGGAAACCAGACCTCCACCCAACTGTGTGGCTGCCAGATCCACCCAAGCATGCTATGTGGCCAACATAGCCTGTGCCCAGTCAGCATTAGAACAGTAGGGAGAGGCCCTATGACTGCTTCTGATGGCTATGAGGTCAAACTCCTTAAGGAAGCTGAGAGAAGTTATTCTGGATCCAAACCACACAGTAGTGCAGTGAAGGATTCTGGGAGTGCAGGCCTACTTCTGTTAAAGGAGAAACCAGTAGTCACATATACTCAAATGTGAAGTGATGCAGGCTCACTGCGTCTCCTTGTTGTTCTGAGAAGAACCAAATTCAAGTGTGACTGTGTGTGTGTGTGTGTGTGTGTGTGTGTGTGTGTGTAACATCAAGGTAAGGCAACCTCATCCTTTCCACATTTGAAAGTGATGGATCTATCAGAAGAGAAAACAAGGCAGGACACAGTGAAGCATCACTACCACCAACACAGAACTTGGGACGAATAAAAACAAGAGGGAAAAATCAACGTGATTTTAAAGATGAAGGCACAATATGAGAGGAACATAAAATTTCAGCAACAGAAAAATCAAAGTTTTCATATGGCAACCTTCCAGTGGAAAAGAATACAAACTGTCTGTAAGCAGTGAAGGATTCACTGGGGATCTCTGTGCACATGCGCTATGTGCATATAGGGTAGGGATGGTGAGACAAGTCCTCTGGGAATGAAGGCAACAGGGCCCCAGACCTTAGTACAACTGACTCCATGATGGAAGCACCATTCAGGCTAGAAAACCCAGTATACAGACAGCACCACCTGCCAAAAATGAAACAAAGTTCATATAGTACGTATAGAATGTACTAACTAACCTTGCCTTTTAGCTTCCACAGATCTGCTTCTGGATAAGTGTTCTTGTTAACTGAAGTATGTCAGCCCAGAACCCTGAGAAAGGCTCAGGGCTACCGGGGGATCCTGAACACCCAGTGTAGTCACAGGTCAGCGAATAAATACTTTCTACTGGCTTAAACCCATGTCCAGGCAGTTTTCTCTGGTGAACACTCCATAACATTTCATTATCTAAAAATGTATGGGAGCAGGCTGCTCCCTACCTAGCTCAACTCTTAGACCCATACAGAGCAAGCAAGCAACGCAAATGCTTTAGGTTGTCCTTTCTCCCTCTCTTACAGACACACACACACACACACACACACACAGTAAAACACATTAAAAATGAATGAGAACCATGAAACTTTGAAAAGGAGACCAATTTTAAAAATACCTTACCACAACACCATTAGTTTCCCCATAAAAATAAGTAAGCAAGCATGCATATACTTAGGGAAATATTCAAGCAGCATCAAAGACGAAACTCCAAACCCAAACAGAGCCAACAGACCATAGCACACTTCTACAGTTGGGGTGAGCAGGCTCCACATGTCTGTCAGCAGACTCCACTTCAAACCCCCAAGAGGACTGTTGGTGGAGAAATTATAAGTGGATTTGTCCCTCATGTGCATAGTGAAACAATTCATGATTTGAGAAACAAAGATAGACTTCATTTGTAGCACTTTAAGGCTGCAAACAATCGATGATCACTTTCTCATTAGGTTCAGATACTTCTTTATATGAAGCCACGCACAGAAGACTTCAGCTATCAGCCTCTAGTCTTCTACTAATGCCCACTGCAGGTACCATTAGCCTTTTCCTACACTAACTTCTGAGAACTACAACAATTTCACTTAAAGAAAAAAAAAGTCTAATCTCAAAAAAGCTTCTTAAAAAATGCACTCAAAAAAGAAATCTATCAAAATAGTCTGTATATCTAGAGCTTCAAGCTCCTTACAGAGGTTGAAATTCCCCCAAACTAAGTCCTCAAACCATGGGACGCGCTCTGACGGCCTGCTTGTGTCACGGGGAAAGGAGCAGAGGTGACCTAGGTTACAGCAGTCTTTAGTACTTGGAGAGCTGGGGGATACAGCCCCGAATACATCCAGGCCGTGAAACTGGCTTGTGCGCTGGCTTGTGCTTCAATACCACTGCTCTAACACAACCAGACTCAGCTGTGCCTGCAGGAGAAACATCAAGTAGAATCAAATGAAATGAGGAAAACCAAAACAAGGCTGCTGGGCTGGAAGCACTGCTGGAGAAGGGAGACAGTGTGAGGGAGCCCAGCGCAGTTGCCGGGGGGGGGATTTAGATTCTGGTCCAGTAGCCAGGAAAAGAATCTGAGCAGAAAGCCCCAAACTGAAGCACCGTTCTGTCGAGCGGGAAAGAACAGAGATTATAACCACAAGAGGATGGGAAGCCACAGAAACTTGTCTCTATGACTGTGCTGACAACATTAAGCTATGCGCCTAGGCAAAACCCTTCTTCAAGTACAAGGATATCTGGAAACATCCCAACATCACATATCAGATGTAGGGTAGAGCCAGGATACGCCACAGTTCTAACTAGTCAGAGAGACACAGAACACAACACAAAGCTCTCAGACTACATATCCCCGGAGCCCAGGGAGGTCTAAATAAACAAAGCTACTTAGATACCCTCCCAACAACACTTACAAATAAGCTTTGAAAGAATCAAACTCCTTGAACTTTAATACCTTTTTAAAGAGGAGCAACAGAACTAGACACTCAGCTTACCAAAACAATGTCTAGTGTCTAACAAAAAAAACAGTAAGACCTTGACCACTGCCAGAGCAAACACATAATTCAATAGAAACAGACCAAGAAATGACAGAGCAGAGAGTAAAATCCAGTCCACAGCATGGGAGGATTCACTGGAGCACTTAGCAGGGGACTAGACACACCACAATTGCAATCAGGGCAGACCAATGAGCAGAAAGGAGAGGCTGAGATGATCAGCTGAGCCTTGGTGACCCATGAGACAAAACCTGAAACCTAACTGTGATCCCAGAAGGATGGACGTGGGACCAGGGAAAGAAATATATGTGAAGAAGCAATACACCCATTTTCCAATTCTGATGAATCTGCAGATTCTAGAAGCTAAATTCATCCCATGTAGGGAACGCACACACGTGCACACACACACACACACACACACACACACCCCACAGAGCAAGCTATCATAATCAATTTATGGAAAATGAGTGATGAAGCTTAAATGAACTCTGGGAAGAAAACTGAAGCAGGGACATACAGAGGACTGAGAGATGAAATGACTATAGCCTTATTAAAGACAGTGGAGGTAAATGGCCATCTTTAAAGTGATGAACAATAACGAAATTCATCAACTGAGAATTCTATCCCAGAAAACACCAGAAAAATGTTGGGCTGGCCATTAAGAGATGGCTCGGTGGTTAAGAGCACTTGTAGCTCTCGGGAAGACCCAGCCTCAGGTGCCAGCACTCATATGGTGACTCATAACCACTCACAGCTCCAGTATCGGGGGACCTGACTCCCTCTTCCAGTCTTCAAGGGCACCAAGTCACATGCTGAGACAGACATGCATACAGTCAGTTAAACACTAATATACACAAAATAAAATTTAAAAAAAATATTTTTTAAAAATGTTGGAAAGATAGCTCAGTGGCTAAGATTATCTACGGCTCTTAGAGAGAGCCTGAGTTTGATTCCCAGCCCACATAACAGATGGCTCACAATGGCCTATCACTCCAACTCTAGGGGATCCAACACCCTCTTTTGACTTCCATGGGCACCTGCATTCATGTGCACATACACACATAATTTAAAATAAATCTTTAAAAAAACTTGCCTAAAGACAAAAAATTCAAATCACATTTTAATTTTTAAAAGCCTTAAATGTTAAAGGTATTACAGATCAAAAAATGATGCAATTTATGGAAATGCATGAATTTGGGGTGGGGGGGAAGCTTAGTGGTTAAGGAGCTTGCACAGAATGAAGACGTGATTTAGATCTCCATCACCCACTAAGAGCTGGGTATAGCCAATGTGCCTGTAATCTCAGCACTGGGGTGACAGAGACAAGTGGACCCCAAGGGTTCACTAGCAACCAACCTAGATAAAATGGGAACTCCAGGTTCAGAGAGAGATCTAGCCTCAAGAACAAGGTGCACAGCAATAGGGCAAAACCTCACATCCAGTTTGGGCCTCTTCACACATGGGCAAGCGCACACCTTCAAACACAGGCACCAAACACAGGCACAAACCACAGCATCCTAAACAAAACGATGATGTACATGCTTGAGTATAAATGTGTCTTAGAAACCTCTGGAGGAAGCACACAAAAATAATTCATACCCTGACGATGGCCACATAAGGTAAGAGGATTTGAGCTTTTACTCTGGGTACTTCAATGATTGTTTTTGTTTTTAATTGTGAGTTGTAAATTAAAAATAAAATAAAATGTTTATTCACTCTAAAGAGATGATAGCAGGCCCAGGAGCGAGGGCTGTATGCCTGCACTCAAGAGGCTAAGGAAGAAGGAATATGAGGCCCAGGCTAGCCTGGGCTACACAACAAGGTATCTCAAAAAACCCAAATCAACAATATTGGCAAAAAAGAACAACTCTGGGTGCTATTTTTTTAAGAGAGAAGATAAACCAGATGTGGTGTTCATGTCTGCAATACCAGGAGAAGCAGAGACAGGTGGTTCTCTGTGAGTTTGAGGTCAGCCTGGTTGACAGACATACCCAGTTCAAAGCCAGCCAAGGTTAGAGAGAGAGAGAGAGAGAGAGAGAGAGATCAAAGAAACTGAAGCTGGAAGTTAGCTCGTAAAGATTAGCATCTATTCAAGAAGAACTTAGTGAGTGGCTGTGCTATTAAAATATCTAGAAACAACTGTTTCCTAGTGATTGCAGACTGGATATCTTATTTTCCTAAACCTCAAAGGTAATTAAGCTTTAATTAATTATTTAGCCTCAAAATAGTGATATGGAGGCTGAGAAATAAAATCTAATAGCAAGTATAAGTATTACCGTATTCTATGGTATTGTACGACACTGGAGAACACTTACAACCCTTGCTCACCAAGAGCTACATGACTACAAAGTCCAGCCTGGTACTGTGTCACAACTGAAAACCCAGGAAAGAAACCACAGGTCAGGGACTTCGGGCAACATGTGGCAAAGTCAACAGACACTGAATTCTGAGACTCAGAACCTAACACACACACCGCAGTTGTTTCCTGCGTGGCGGTTCAACATCTCATCATTTCAAGCTGCATTTCCATCGAAATTATGATGACTGTGGTTTGGAGTGTTTGCAGAATGCAGACACTCTTCTTTAAAAAAGCTAGAGACAAGCAACAAATCAAATGGTAGAGCCACTCACTGTTCTACATTCATACAGATGGAGACTGTTTAACAGCTTTTCCAACACAGAAACATTCCAAAACAGTTTCATTCAAACGCAAGTCCAGAAGAACTAAAAGCAGGACTCAAACAAGTGCATGTTGGCCAATATTCAACACAATGTCGTTCAAAACAGCCAAGAGACAGCATGCTAAGTCACAGATGAACCTTGAAACATTATTCTAACCACAAGTAGCCAGATAGAAAAGGACAAAGAGTGTATGGTTCCACATATTTGAAACTCCTAAAAAAGTAAATTCATAGAAACAGAAAGCAGAACCAGTTGCCAGAGGTTTGAGGGAGACTGAATTAAAAGCGACTATTTAACAATAATAGTTTATATTTGAAATAATGAAGACATTATGGAAGACATTCTGGAAGTGAGTTTGACAAAGTGTCACTGAACTGCCACTTAAAGGCATTAAAATGACGGGTTTTATGTTACTATACATTTGCCACAAGCTTTAAACGACCATACAGATCAATAAGCTTGTACAGCTGTTGAAATAAATGGCTCTCTGTATCCTCCTCTGGAATTAGCCATGGCCAACACACCAGCTAGAGAGCACAGGCCAGTGCACAGGCCATGCTCCCACAAGGAGCCTGCCAGAAGCCCTAAGGAAAGGTAAAAAAGTACTTTAAATAAGAGTTGTGTGTGACAGTACAGAGGCAAAGCCATAGTCACCTCTGTCTTGGGCATTCTGGGAGGCGACACAGATATGATCTCGACCCCAACTTCAAAGAAGCAAAGGAAGAAAGAAACCTGAGGACGCCAACCCACCTGGCCAAGTTTAACCCAGTAACCCTGAGATCTCTCAGGCGCATAACTCTGCACCTCCTCCAGGGACAGAAACCAAAGGTCTCTTTCCACACATTTAAATACTTTGTTCACTGTGTCTTACAAAGAGAAACACTTGGAACTCCCTTGGCCCCATCGAGTCCTGAGCAACGCTTTCTCTTAGTCTCAAGAGAAAGGACCCATGTGTCGCCTCTCTCCTCAGTCAGGCTGTGCCCACAAGTAACTGGCCCAGGACACTGGCACCTGCTGACCCTGCAAACTGTCTCCTTTCATCTCCTGCCGCAGAGGACATGATCCCCACCTCTTCCTGTTCAGAGTACTGTCCCTCCCTGTACACGCGTCCTCCAGTCTCAGTGTCCTCCTCCCTCCTCAGTGTGCATGCAGTTTCCCCAAGAGGTGGGGTGTATGGGAAGGGCCTGCACGCTAACCTCTCACAGACTGACCTCCTGAGTGTTTGAGCGAAGGAATAAAGGTCACAGCCAATATCTTTAACTTCTGTATCAGACCTGAAGTTCTCATGACTAATAGATAAACCGCTCCGAGCACATCACCTTGAAGACTAACACACTAACATCTGAAACCCACAGAAGAGGCCTTCGAGCATTGCTGCAGTGGGCTCGGGCCCTCCAGCATTGTAACATGAGGGCCTGCTCGTTGGGGTTTATGTCCTGCCCAGTTCCCCACCACCAGCAAGCCCCAAAGAAAATCACACAGAGATCTCCATAAGTTATCAAACTGATTGGCCCATTAGCTCAGGCTTCTTGTTAACTCTTGTAGGTTATATTAACCCATTGTTCTTAGCTATGTTAGCCACATGGCTCAGTACCTTTCTCAGCGGGGCAGATTACATCTTGCTTCTTCGGTGGTCTGGGCAGGACAGAAACCCTAACAAGCCAGCCCTCATGTTACAGAATGGCGCCCACGTGGATAACTGAATCCACAGAAAGTTGAGAAAGCTTGGATAAGAATAAAGCATGGCTTCTTGGTGGCAGCAATTTCTCGGGTCTGCTCTGCTTG